>CANSZD010003428.1:0-205000 GCA_947648045.1 Beta corolliflora | reverse complement strand
TTTTACAAGGAAAGGTTGATTGGTTTTTATGAACTTTGAATGTTCAAAAAATTATTTACGAGAAAAGGAGGTTTATTCATGACTTGCAAGTCATATTATTATTATACCGCTTGATTAACATCAAGAGCTTCAAAGTCCACTTGTTGGCAATTATAGTTACCCCTTGATATAGATCCGTGATGGAATTACTAGCTTGGGGGGTGTGCACACTTGTCAAAATAGAAGGGGAGATAAGAAGAGGAATTGTTTTCAAGATTATTTTTTAATCCAAATTATTTTGAAAGAGTTTGTTCTTAAAAGGTTATTCTTGAACTGTTATTAAAGTGATTGAAAATAGTTTATTCTTAAAGAGTTATTCTTGAATTATTAGTGATGGAGTTTTCAAAATAAAAAAATTGTTGCAAACTAACAAATGTGTTACTTATCTAGTACATTTTGTACTCAGTTCTATACTGACGCGTATTTCCTTTTTCCTATTTGGCTTTGCCCTATTTACTTTTTTGGTAAGCAGTTTTGCAGGTAAATTTTGGATGTGCATGGGAGCATACTAGGAAGGGATCTTCACCTAGATTAGGGTGTTTTATTTATTTTGAGTATTGAGACAATATTTAATTTTTTTAATAAAGATGTTTATTATTTTTGGTTAAAGTCTTCCGCTGCAAATTCTTTTGTTAGTTAGTTGTTGATTGCCGAAAGCGTGTCAGTCACGTGGCAGTAATACTCCTAAATTACTCAAATATTATTTGTTAAATTATTTATTTTAAAGTGAGTAATTTGGGGGTGTTACAAAGTGGTATCAGTTTTTCAGGTCTAGAAAAGATAAAAGATGAACCTTAAAAGTTGTTGGGTAGACATAAGATGGGCATATAGAGTTCCGTATTTGTGATAGCTAATCAAGAAACCAAGCAGGGTGAAACCGATAGCTTTGTTGAGGTCTTTAAGAGGGTAGGAGTGTCAAACCTCCGACTTACCATGGGAAAGAGGACCCAACTAGCTTAGAAAACTGGATCCGAGAATTCGTTAAACTTTTTAATGCCATAGTGTGCCCTGAAAACCTTAGAGTTAATAATGTTGTTTATTATTTAAGAGATGAGGCCGACCTATGGTGGAAACAAAGGAAAGATGATCTTTTAGAGGATCCGGACTTTGGTTGGAACGAGTTTAAAGATGCCTTGAGGACTAAGTTTTACCCTCCGTACTTAAGGAAGCAAAAGGCAATGGAGTTCACCAATCTGAGGATGGGAACTATGTCTGTTAATGAGTATTATAGCAAACTTTTGGAGTTAATGAGGTTCGCACCTGAGATAGTACCATCTGAGACTTTGAAGGCCCAAAGGTTTGTGCAAGGGTTAACCTTAACTCTCCAAAGTAAGCTGGGAGGTGTAACTTTTGAGACTCTTGATGAAATTTATGGTAGAGCTGCTCACTTATACGGGATTAAAGGAAGAGAGCTTGAAGGGACCTCCTCTGTGGAAAAGAAAAAGTATAACAACAATGGGAATCAACAAAGTGGAGATAAGAAGCCTAAGCCCAATGGTGGATTCAACCAAACTGAGAAAGACAATAGGTAGTCGGAACCTAATGGAAACCAAGGGAATGGGAAGAAAGTTGAGAGAACCTTTTTCTGCAAAAGGTGTGATAAGAACCACCTTGGAAAGGATTGTGAGGGCAACTTGGTGACATGCCATTATTGTCAGAAATTAGGGCACCGGGAGTATGAGTGCTTTAGAAAAGCTGGTGGACAACCTGCAGTCAAACCAGACCCGAGTAGTAAGGCCCCTCGGAATGATCAACATAAGTTAGCCTCTTCAAATGCTGGTGTTAAACCAGGGATGGGGAATCAGTCTAAAGGCAAAATTTTCGTCATGAACCGCCATGAGGCTGATAATGTTTATGAGGTAGTAGTTGGAACCTTTTTCATTAATTCTCTGTATGTGAAAGTGTTATTTGATTCCGGAGCATCTCATTCATTTATTTCTAGCACTTTAGTGGAAAAGCTCCAGTTAAGCAGTCAAGTGTCTATTTCATTAGAAATTGCATTGCCATCAGGGGAGATGTTTAATTGTACTAGGTTGCATAGTCAAGTACCTTTATTGATAGTTGGGGTGAACTTTTCGTCCGACTTAGTTGAGTTTGACTTGTCAGACCTCGATGTAGTTTTAGGGATGGATTGGTTGGGAAGATTCAAGGCTCAGATTGATTGTGAGGCCCAGAAGGTGTCCTTAGTCGGCCCTAAGAAAGAAAGGGTGACCTATAGGAAGCTTGGGAAGGAGAAGGGAATGAAGATAGTGTCTGCGATGAGAATTCAATCTTATGTGAAGAAGGGGTGTCCGTTATTCTTATTTGGATACCAAAGGATTAAAAAAAAAAGAATATGGAGGTTCCGGTTGTATCTGAGTTCCCTGATGTGTTTCCTAAAGAGATACCGGGTATGCCACCTGTTAGGGATCTTGAGTTCACTATAGAGTTGATGCCAGGAACTGGACCTATTTCAAAGGCTCCGTATAGATTGGCTCCAGCTGAGATGAAAGAGTTAAAAGTTCAATTGGAGGAGTTGTCGGAAAAAGGGTATATAAGACCTAGTTCGTCTCCTTGGGGTGCACCTGTATTGTTCGTGAAAAAGAAAGATGGTAGTTTGAGGTTGTGCATTGATTACCGGGATTTGAACAATGTGACGATCAAGAATAAGTATCCGCTTCCGAGAATAGATGATTTATTTGATCAGTTGAAAGGAGCGGGAATTTTCTCGAAGATAGATTTGAGGTCAAGTTATCACCAATTGAGGATTGTTGAGAATGATATTCCTAAGACTGCGTTTAGGACGCGTTATGGTCACTATGAGTTCACAATGACGTCGTTTGGTTTGACCAACGTACCTACAGTGTTCATGGATTTGATGCATAGGATTTTCATGCCATATTTGGACAAATATGTGGTTGTGTTTATAGATGATATCTTGATATATTCGAAGGATAGGAGCAGTCATGAGTTGCATTTGAGGGAAGTTTTGTCCACCTTGAGAGAGCATAAGTTGTACGCCAAGCTCTCTAAGTGTGAGTTTTGGTTGGATGAGGTTGCCTATTTAGGGCATGTTATCTTAAGGGAAGGAGTTTCGGTGGATCCTGCCAAGATTCAAGCAGTGCGTGAGTGGCCAACACCGAAGACGGTGTATGATATAAGGAGTTTTCTTGGGTTAGCTGGTTACTATCGAAGATTTGTGAAGGATTTCTCGAAGAACTCGAGACCAATGACTAGCCTGATGAAGAAAGAATGCAAGTTTATCTGGACTCCAGAGTGTGAGTAAGCTTTTTCGGCATTGAAGGAAAGGTTGACTACAATACCTGTTTTGGCTCTACCTGATGAGAGTCAGCAATATGATGTTTACAGTGATGCTTCGAAATTTGGGTTAGGGTGTGTATTGATGCATAATAGGAAGGTCATCGCTTATGCTTCTAGGCAGTTAAAACCATATGAGGTGAATTATCCAACCCATGATCTTGAATTAGCTGCAATAGTGTTTGCTTTGAAGATATGGCGACACTACTTGTATGGGGCAACGTGTAAGTTGTACACGGATCATAAGAGCTTGAAGTATATTTTCACTCAGAAGGAGTTGAATATGAGGCAGAGGATGTGGTTGGAGTTGATCAAGGATTATGATTTGGAGATCTAGTATCATGAAGGGAAAGCTAATGTTGTTGCTGATACATTGAGTCGAAAGTCGAGTCATTTAGTTAATGCAATGGTGATGCCTAGTCAGTTATGTGTAGGGTTTCAAAAAACTGTCATTGGAGAAACTGGAAGAAGGAGGTGTTGAAGAATTGTTGGGTTCTTGTCAGTTCAACCCTCGATCTATGATAAGATTAGGGAAGGTCAATCAAAGGATGAAAAGTTGGAAAGGATTCGAGAGAAGATCCAGGAGGGTCAGGTGTCGGATTTCCAGATAGTTGATGATGAAAGTATCCGGTTCAAGGGGAGGTGGTGTATACCAAGTAATAGAGAAGAGTTGAAGCGGAAATTAATGGAAGAAGCTCATAGCTCACCTTATTCTGTACACCCAGGTGGTGATAAGTTGTATAAGGACATGAAGCAAACGTTCTGGTGGGAAAACATGAAGCGAGAGGTAGCAGAGTTCATGACTAAGTGTCTCACATGCCAAAAGGTCAAGTTTGAGCACAAGAGGCCGCAAGGAAAGGTTCAGCCTTTGGATATTCCGAGCTGGAAATGGGATTCTATATCAATAGATTTTGTGTCTGCATTACCAAGGACTAAGGCAGGAAATGATACAATTTGGGTAGTGATAGATCGTCTAACTAAATCCGCAACTTTCATACCTATGAAGAGTACTTGGTCGAGGGATCAATTGGCTAAAGCATATGTGAAATGGGTGGTGAAATATAATGGTGTGCCTAAGGACATTGTTTCTGATCGTGATTCGCGGTTCTTGTCCAACTTTTGGCAGAGTTTGCAGAAGGCTTTGGTTACTAATTTGTTTATGAGTACAACTTTTCATCCGGCTACAAATGGGAAAACAGAACGAACGATTCAGATTTTAGAAGATATGTTGCGATCTTGTGTTATGGAGTATCAGGGTTCGTGGGAGGATTTCTTGGATTTGATTTTCCTACAACAACAGTCATCATGCAAGTATTGGTATGCCTCCGTTTGAGGCTTTATATGGTCGGAAGTGTAGAAGTCCAGTCTGCTGGAATAATATTAGTGAAACAGTGGTGCTTGGACCTGAATTCCTCGAAGAGACGGTGAAGCAAGTGAAAGTGATTCAGGAAAAGATCAAGGCAGCTCAAGATCGGCAGAAAGAGTTATGCTAATTTGAAGCGAAGGGATGAAGAGTTTCAGGTTGGAGAGAAGGTATTGTTGAAAATATCTCCAATGAAAGGGGTGATGCAATTTGGGAAGAAGGGAAAGTTAAGCCCAAAGTATATCGAGCCATATGAAGTGTTGAAGAAGGTCAGGAAAGTGGCATATAAGTTGGATTTGCCAAATGACTTAAGTCGAGTCCATGACGTATTCCATATATCTCAGTTAAGGAAGTATATTCCGGATGTGTCTCATGTGCTGTAACATGAGACCATTGAATTAGATGATAGTTTGACTTACGAGGAAAGACCTGTAAAAATCCTTGATAATAAAGTTAGAAGTACTCGGACTAAGAATGTAAGATTAGTCAAAGTATTATGGTCAAACCATCAGACTGAGGAAGCAACATGGGAAGCCGAAGCGGATATGCGCAAGAAATATCCGGAGTTGTTTTCCAAGGTTAGTTGTCGAGTTACGGGGTCGTAACTCCTTTTAATGGGGGTAGAATGCGATAGAGTTTCGCGCTATTACCATAGTTATTGCATTTTAGCATATTTTTGAGTCATTATATGCATTTTAGACATGAGCATTTGAGTCAGAAACTGCAATTTTGAGATTTTAATCCGTTTTTGGAAAGTGTTATGACTTTTTGTCTTAAGTTTCGAGGTCGAAACTTCTTTTAAGGGGGGTAGACTGTAATACCCCATATTTTTGAGTATTTATTTACGTAATTAAATATTTATTTTATATTTATTTTCTAAAATAAATATTTTAAGCAAAGGGTATTTTAATATTTTCACTCGTTTTAAATTATTTTGGCGGAAGATGGCGCCAAAATTGGATTTGTTAAGCTTTTGGTTTTAAATCCTAGTCAAAAAATTTCAAAAAAACAAAAAAAAAAAAATTTTTTTGAGCCATATTTTTCTACGGGATTCTATACTAATTTGGGGGGGGGGGGTTGTTTTCCAAAAAACTTCTAAATTTATGATGGAGGTTACACATCTTGGTTTAATCTCCTAATTTATGGTGAAGGTTACAAACTATTTAATTTTGGAAATTAAGTACTACATATTCTACTCCTATAAATACGCCATACCTTAAGCCATCTTTTCCACACAAAAACTTTGAAGAATTCATACTCTCTTACTTCAAAGTTCTTCCTTCTCTTCTTCATCTACTCTAGTTTTATATTTCTTATTCAAGTTCCAATTTTCTTTGGTTTAAGAAAAATATTTTCATATTTCTTACTCAAAAATATTATGCTCATGATAAGTCATTCATGTTTAAATTCATGATTAAGTTCATGTGATAAGTTACTTATTGGTTGTTTAGAAGAAAGCTCAAGCATAAGAATAAGTGAAGATACTAGTATACTCTTTGTGCAAGATCAAGGTACGTTATGTAGCTAGATCTTTTGAAATGTGGTTTTATGTGATAAAGTTATTTATTGACTTAATGGTTGAATGGATTTGGAAATTTGGTTTAAAATGGTTACAATATTTTATTATTCACTCTTGGAGGTGAAAAGAAGGAATGATTTTATCCATCATTTTTTATATAAAAGTTTTGTTGTCCTTTTTGGAAAATTAAATTATTTTTACAAGGAAAGGTTGATTGGTTTTTATGAACTTTGATTGTTCAAAAAATTGTTTATGAGAAGAGGAGGTTTATTCATGACTTGCAAGTCATATTATTATTATTACCGCTTGATTAACATCAAGAGCTTCAAAGTCCACTTGTTGGCAATTATAGTTACCCCTTGATATAGATCCGTGATGGGATTACTAGCTTGGGGGGTGTGCACACTTAGCAAAATAGAAGGGGAGATAAGAAGAGGAATTGTTTTCAAGATTATTTTTAATCCAAATTATTTGGAAAGAGTTTGTTCTTAAAAGGTTATTCTTGAATTATTATCAAAGTGTTTGAAAATAGTTTATTCTTAAAGAGTTATTCTTGAATTATTAGTGATGGATTTTTCAAAATAAAAAAATGTTGCAAACTAACAAATGTGTTACTTATCTAGTACATTTCTCGTATTCAGTTTTATACTGACGCGTATTTCTTTTTTCCTATTAGGCTTTGCCCTGTTTACCTTTTTGGTAAGCAGTTTTGCAGGTGAATTTTGGATGTGCATGGGAGCATACTAGGAAGGGGATCTTCACCTAGATTAGGGTGTTTTATTTATTTTGAGTATTGAGACAATATTTACTTTTATTAATAAAGAAGTTTATTATTTTTGGTTAAAGTCTTCCGCTGCAAGTTATTTTGCTAGTTAGTAGTTGGTTGCCGAAAGCGTGTTTGTCACGTGGTGGTAATACTTCTAAATTACTCAAATATTATTTATTAAATTATTTATTTTAAAGTGAGTAATTTGGGGGTGTTACAACCCCATGTAGGTTGAGGCGTATTACCCGATAGCGTCACCTCACACCTTGAGTCGGGAATGGTGAGCCCTCTACTTCTCAAGGGGTTGAATGGAGGAAAATTTAGTCATTGAAACTGATCGTGTTATAATTTTGGACGAAGTATCTTAATTTTTTTTGGTTAATGTAATACTTCCTCCGTTCTTTAATACTTATAACATGTATATAACCCTTGGTAGTGCAAGCCCCTGAAGTTGGGGAAAATGGTGGTGAATAACTAAATCTAAGTATTAGCATAATTGATTTAAGCAAAATGGTGGGTTACAAAACCAACACCTTTTAAACATTATCATATTTTTGGGGGAAATTCTCAATAGTACCATCCAGGTATTGACTTTTGTCAATGGTACACAATTTTTAATTGGCTTCTCAATGGTACCATTATAGTATTGACTTGTTGAGTGCTATGAGCCTGTGATCAAACGGTTAAACAAAGGTTACGTTAGTATGCTTGATTGAATTGTAGTTTCATTGAGATTGTCAAAATCTGATCCAAAATCCCTAGTTTCTTCTTTATCACGAGCTCGCAGCTCAACTTGTCGTCATGAAACCCACAACCATAACTACCAAGTGACAAGGGAGCAATATGAAACTAGACAAGGTTTTTAGAAGGAAAAAACGAAAGCTTCCAGCTTTTAGTTCAATTTCAACATTATTTTCATTTGCCTAACAAATTCAAACTCTGCCTTCCATCTCCAATCCCACATCCGCACCTTGTTGTCTTCTCCTAGTTGTCAATTTTAAGGACGGTTTAGGTGCTTATCGCCATTGAAACAGGAACCTCCATTAACACCATCTGCATCAACCAAGCCTATAAAAAACGCAGCAGACCAGCTTAACCTCAATGAAGGGGAGAGGACGCTTGTTATCAATGCGGTCGAGAAAAACCCGGAATATCGAAGAATTTGGTGAAATTGATGAATAAAACAGGGCTAGGGTTCATCAAAATTCTGTCAGACTAAGAGATTTGTAAAACAAGGGTATTATCAAAATGAAGTTACAGATTCAAAAATACCACCAATTTGAAGAATTTATGATACATCATATGAAAATAATTCAAAAGAAATTGAGGAACCTAATTTGTTTCTTCACAAACCGGGTTAATCTTCAAATTGTTCTTGCTTTTTTGTTTTTTGTTGAGTATAATTTAATTTCTCTTCTGCTTTCTCTCTCCTCCAACTAGAATTCAGAAAGAGAATGCAAGGAAATCTGGGAGGAGAGAATTCATGGCTATGGTGGTTGTGGTGGTGGTACGTGCTTACCAACCCACTGATGATTTTCTCTTTCCTCCAAAAGAAAGGAATCTAAGTAGATAAACCATGGGTGAATGGAATCCAATCTGGGGAGTAGCAGATGAAAATATACTTGGGCATAAATTAGTGGAGTGAAGCTCAATATAGCGAAATGAAAGAGAAGCAGGGGAGAGGGTGAATGGGTGATTATCAAAGGTTTGTTTAACGGTCTGATCACAACACTCAACAAATCAATACTATAATAGTATCATTGAGAAGCCAATTAAAAATTGTGTACCATTGACAAAAGTCAATACTTGAATGGTACCATTGAGAATTTCCCTATTTTTGGAGCCAAAAGATAAACCATCACCTAGTTAGACATTTACAAACCACGAAAAGTAGCTGCTCAAGTTCTATTGTTCACCCAAAAAAAACTTCCACTTACACATGGCACTTGCACACACAGCACCATACTAAAGTAAGAGATACATATCTCTTCGTACAACCTAAAAAAAAACCAAAAAATCAGTAGTTCCTGCGTTTCAGTTAGCATGGAGGATGGAGAAGTTGATGATTCTGGATCCTTCTCCATTGAGCGGCTATTATGGGAAGTCTTCTAGCTACAAGAAGACACAAAAATAAGATTAAAAGTGATGTCTAAATATGCAATCCCTCTCCACTTTCCATTTATTAAATATAGTCCGGAAATTACCAATATAAACTCTATGCAGCTTTCTTTAGGACTATAATTTATTTGCAGCTATTTACATTATTTCTAAATGTATAACACATGTTCCATAAGCTTGACTTAAATGGCCCCAGATTCAAACTAATTTTTATATCAAAGAGTGGTGTGGCAATGGCTATTCTATACGTATTCTAATCACTAACAGATGCACTTCCATAGTTATAAAATCAACTGTTATGCTAATCCTAAACACATGGCCTTTATCAGAGCTTGTAATAACAACCAACTTGACATCTTGATGAACTAATGAGAAGAAAACAGAACCTTGGTTTTTCATTTCCAAGATTGCTTGTGCACAATCTAAAAGGTGTATTAAGGCCTATCTTTTACGAACTTTACCTACCATTACCCAAAACAAATAGCGGCATGAAAAAATGCAAAACACTTGATTTTTCAAGTAATAAGAGCCCAAATAATTAATTTGATGACATAATTTCTGCTAAGTTAAACAGATAAACAGAAAACTCAAGGAGTCTTGAAGCTACACCTTTGCAGCTATCCCATTACAACACAACACTAGAGTCAAGGTATTCCAGAGGTCATATCTCCTCCTAACTTTTGATGCAAATGGAACCGAATCAAATTACATGTTTCCAATGACCAACAACAGCAGACGACAATCAACCCTAGAGAGATATAGAGGCAGATACTTACACTCCACAGCATTCAATTTTTATGATTCAACAAATATACGGAAACTACAAAGTTAACATCCAACCTATAAAGCATAATCACAATTAAGAGTCTCGTCCAATAAACTAAACACCATAAGCAAATTAGACAATTTCAACCGACACATGAAAATTTGCTTTTCATTTCCAAGATTGCTTGTGCACAATCTAAAAGGTGTATTAAGGCCTATCTTTTACGAACTTTACCTACCATTACCCAAAACAAATAGCAGGCAAGAAAAAATGCAGAACAAACTATAATTCAAGTGTGGCAAGATATTATGCCAGTTAATAACTTAATTGGTTATTGCTCTCTCCTTGTGACAATGCCATCTTTGTTAAAGCTTTGGAGTTGTTGTTTATTTTTTTGTTTTCTAATTCAGTATACATTAGCATATTATTTGTAACAACAATAAATGATAACAACAAATCATCATAGACGACCAACACATTATCATCACAGACTAAAGAAAAAGACAAGAGGAAGATTACAAAACCTCATAAACTTTTTTGAGCTCCTTTGCGCAATAATAGGAAAGAATCATGATTGGGATCTAGTTCCTCCCCTTCACGACAGGGACTTAGAGGGATTTCAGGGCCATCATCATGAAAGTCCTCCTCATAATCTTCATAGACTTTAAAAAGGCGAAGCTTGCCATCATCATTCTCGCTAGAACATATCACGGTAATTCCCCTCCTCTGCAAATTCAGCTTCTCTAATAGACATCCCCTCCCAAGGCAACCCCTGTTCTTCATCCGAATCACTATCAACCTCAATTTTCATCTCAACAACCTTTTCTTTTCCCTTCCTTTTGGGTGCAGAAGTTTCATTGGAACCCAACGCCCTCAATCCGCAGACAATTGGTGGTCTGGTTATGGGGGTTGCCATTATTTTCTCTGTCTCATGCTCAGTGTTAGGTTCACCTATTTTTATCCCCTTTCCCTTAGATCTTACAACAAAAACCCTAGTTTTAGGTTTAGTTTTAGGGGACTTACAAGAGGGGGTGTTGAACACTTCCTCAGTCGTTTTCATCACTTTCTCCAAGGCTTAGAAGGATTTGCTGCTCAATAAACAAGATGCTTCGCTGGAGTAAAAAATCTTCCATGCATAAGGGCTTCCATCCGAAATAGAATTCGCCAGATCTCTGCATATAGTCCTCTCCTCCTTCGTTTTCGCAGCAGAGGCTGCGTCTTTTAGTGGTTGAGTGTTTATCATCTTTCACTTTTGGTGAGAAGATGAGGAGAGGGAAGAAATTTAAGAGAGGGAAGAAGATGAACAGAGAGAGAAAAAAGATGGAGAGAGTGGAGACTAAGAACGAGCTTCGATGGAAGAGAGAGATGTTTTTTTTGGGGATTGGGGTTTTGGGTTGGGGGGGAGGGTGTTTGATGAACAGTTATGATCAATTCAAATTGAACTGATGAATTGGTTGTTAGTTGGGATGTTGAGGGGTTAGATCGCAAAATTGGTGGGATCATTAACTAAGGCAGTAAGTATTTTTTTTAGTCCACATTAGTACAACAAAATAAGGGTTAATTAGTTAACGTAAGGGCATATGTGTAATTTCACTCTTAAAATTTGACAAAAAATAGAAAGAAGGTAAGTGTTGCAAATAATTTACAACATTCGGTTTCAGAAACTGTTGTAGTTAATAGAAAGGAAATTTTTGTTCTTGCGGTTACTACGAACATATATTACTTTTAAAAGATTAATGGTTATGCCTTCCAAGCATACCCATTGATATTATCAAATATCAACCATCGTAGGAAAATATCATCTAAATGAGGCCAACATATGCGAGCTTTGGATTTATCATAGCAAAATAGCAAAATTATCGCCTTTAGCACCTCTCCCCCAAATATAATTTCAACATCTCCAACATATTTGGATTCATGAAACCTGCAAAAAAGAAATAGAGATGAAATTAATATTAAGGTTATATAAGACCCAATCCTTAAACATCTAAAAAACTCATTAATGCCCGATTAGCATGATTGATTTAAGCATGTGAATAACTAAATCAAATTATGTGAGCTTGGTAGTTAGGAAGATAAAGGAATTAGATAGCATACCATATATGTATATAACCCTTGTTAGTGCAATCTATTTGTGGGTTGCAAAACACGTGGAGGGTTTTGCGTATTCTCTAGAATGTCCTTGAGACATTGTTATATATGCTATAAAAACTCATTAATGCCTATTAGCAAAAGAGAATAGTGCAGATTAGGTGGTGGTTAACTATAAGGGTGACATTATTAACACGTACCATAAGATTGTTCACCAAAACAATTGGCAAAAGGGTTTTTGGGGTGGGTGATGTAGTAGTTGTATTTATAGGCTTTGTTTTTTTAAAAACATAAATCTCCAAAAGGAAATGGTGAGTTTGTTTTTTGTGTATTTACTACTTAATGGCTTATTAGTGGCATATTACAAGGAAGTAACCAACATTTAGAAACAAAAAAGAACATTTTTTATTGGTACAGTTGTGGGTTGACCCTTGCCAAGCCACTAAACTAATCTTTAAATGACAAAATAGCAAAAAAAAATCACCTTATTGTATAAATGTTATGTTCCATTTCCAAAAATGGTTCTCAAGTACAATACTAAAGTTCAATTGGAATGTTGGCCCCATTGGGTGTGTTGAAGTACATTCGTTTTAGGCAATGGTTAAGGTTGGGGCCCAATTGCAGCGCATAAACTGTCAAAGCCCAAAAAGCAATGGTTTGGCTTATTGTGAACTAAAGGAAAACGCATCGTTTGGTTTACTGCACTGGCAACCATAAAGTGGCACAACAAAACGCAACGTCCTCTACAAACTAAAAACTTCACTCAAACTCTTCATCTTCCAAAGGTGTCAGTGCAACTCTCTGTCAGACTTGAAGGAAGCCATTTTAGGGGAGCTTTTTCCTTGTAAAATTCACTCAAATCTTCTAGGTAAATTATTTTCCCACTGCATATACTAAAATATTCAAGTTTAATTAAGTCATTAGTTAGGTTTTGATCTTGGATTTGAAATTTGTAGAACATATATCTATGTGAATGTGTTGTAAAGTTGTTTGAATTATGGTTTTTAATGTGTTAGTGATGGTGTTAAATTTGTTGTTCATGAAACTTGTATGAAAATTTTCAACTTTAATGTGGTTATACCCTTGTAAAGATAGTTATAACAGGAGGTGTTTTTTTTCATTTGGTGTCAAGTTGTTTGGATTACGCTTCCCAATGTGTTTGCGATGTTGTTGAGTGTCTTGATTAAAATTTCATAGCCCATACATTCAAGTTAATCATGTTATAAAGTAGTTCACACATACATTTATTTTGTGTTTTTTTCGGATTTGTTAATTGTCATAGTTTTTGTAGAACTTGACTTGCTTAATGATTGAGTTTCATTGGAGTTTAAATGAGTTTTGATGGTCGGCAAGAGTTTGGTAGGGTTTTGTAGAACTTAAATTACTTAGGAGGGAAGTGCAGAAAGTGAAGAGCTTGTTATAAGTAGTTGTATTGAACTCTGTACTACTTACTGGGAGCCTAAACATGTTGTTGCCTCTTTCTTTTACTGCTGGTTTAGATGTTTAGTTGTGTTTTGTGTAGTTCTAGCGTTTGGTTTTCCATTCACAATGACATAGCCTGAAACCTATCAAATAAGAAAAATACAGAGCCTGGCAATTGAAAAGAAAAGAAAGAAGGCTAGTCTCAAATATGTTTTTCCATTGTCTAGTTATGGGAATTGTTTCCCCAAATGAAACCAAATGTAAGAAATTCATAACTATTGTGGTTGCGATGGTAGTTGTTTTTTTTGTCATGAAATGATGTTGAAGAAGGCATACTTTTGTGTAGTTGTGCCCTGCTAAAGGTAGTTATAACAGAGGGTGGGTTTAGTTTAAATTTTCTTTCTATTTGGGAGACCTGATTGAATGTTGGTTTGTTGTTGCAGGCTAACCATGTCAATGTCACAATCTGCGGAGGCTGTGCTCTTCAATGAGCACATTATGTGCATGTATGTGTTCCCAAAGCTCTCAAGGAGGGACAAAGGGGTTATTTCCATAGTTTGCAAAAGATGGAAAGAGATGTGGAACTGGAAATGGTGGATTCTAGAAAGAGTGCAGGCATGGGAGCACCGTTTCGAGTCATGGGTATGCTGGGATATCATTGAGAATGAGGCTAGGTATTTAAATTAGATGCTGGAAGACTCAGATGACGAATATGAGGGATGAAAAAGTAAGCTCCCCTGCTACAAGTTGATCTGAAGTGGATGTTTTCGGGGTTCCTTTTTGGATGGTGTATTTTATGATTGTAGTAGGGGTGTAGGATGTGATTAGGGCTTTTTTTTTGTTAGCCCTTAGTATATGTAGTGAACTAAGTTAGGGCATGAATTGAAAATTGGATGGTATTTTTTTGTATATGTGAAATACCATTCCTTCATTGAAAGGTGTATAAGGTATTTGGGTACATTTTTCAACTTAACTTTGATGTACTGAATTCTAATGTATTGAAGCTTAATTGTTGAATATGAATTAATCAGAATGATTGCCTCTGGCTACTTGTATGCGTGGCCCCTAAGAAAATACAATAATATTAGACAATGGAAACTTGAAACAACAACTAAGTTGGCACACTATGGTATCATCTCAACTGATATTTGTCTGGTCTGTGGTAATGTACCTCAAAGGCATTAGCATCTTTTTGTCTCTTGTGAGTCCAGTGATGGGTGTCTAAGACTCATCAAGAGCTGGTTAAAAATAAAAGTAGAATTGAAGATATGCACAGCTTGATTGGAAGCATTGAGCAAAGTAGAAGATCTATGTTCCAAAGACAAGTTTTATTGCCTGACTTAATTGCATTAGTGCATATAATGTGGTTACGCAGGAATTTTGTGTATTGGTAGTAATGTGCTCCAAGCCTAGAGAGTAGTGCTAAACAGATAAAAAATATATTTAGTGCTCAAAGGTTAAAAGATTTACCTAAGAAGTTATTAAGGAAATATTATACATGGTTTGTAAGCGTGTAATGGCTTGCTAATAAGGTGTTACTGCCTCATTTAGTATTTAGCTGCCTAAAGGCCAACGGGGTCTAACCCAGTTGGTTTGCCTTCCTTTAGTTTGGTTTAGGTTGAAAATTGTTGCTTCATTAATTTACTTACTTACATAGCAAGAAACATTAAAACAAGAAACCTTGGAATTGAGATGATTAAAGCTGTAAATTACCTAATAAAATGCATATAGTATTGCTAATGCGAGAACAGTGTTGGTTACAAAATATGAGAAAGGGCTTGAACCTATGCCAAAAATGTTGTTCCATTGTTATGCTTATCATAACCACTTAAGGATGCCTAGGAGCCAAAAAGCTAGTTTATATTAGACAATGTTTAACTAAGGGGGTACATTGTTCATCGGTAAAAAGGGGTTGTCAAGTGGGACAGCAAGCAAAAGGGGCCTTTGGTTCGGTTATGCAGCGTGCTAATTGGCTGACTTTTCTCAGGAGCCTCAGTAAGTAGGGCATCAGCAATCAGGTGTGTAGCAGCCTCATTTGTGTAAGGCTGATAACTTGGTGGCTTAGCAACACCCTTCATTTTGCGATCAGTCTTCTGCTCCGTGGGCTTGGCAACAACATTGTCTTTTGGAATAGCTTCATCAGGCTCGTCTTCAAGAACAACTCTCTTGAGTACCCACTGCAACACATTGTTCAAGGAGAGCGTTGTCTTTGGGCCGACCTCAATCAAAAAATGAGAGGTGCTAAGCAAGTGTTTTATAGCCGAAAAGGCTACCTGATCATCCTGCCAATTCAATACGGGTTAGGTTAGAAAATAAAATATTGTGATGCAAGAGATAGATATATGTAATGGTAGAACTATGGATAAGTCAAATATATGTTATATAAGTTCAAAGAAACTATAAATTGTGCTTTTCCAATGTATAAGCCTCGCCTATGTAATGATGTAGTCAAGATTACAAATTGGATGGTTACTTAACGTGAATAACTGTAATGCACTTGATTTATGAGTTTTAATATGTGAATGGTTAACAAACTACATAACTAACTTAAAAGGACAACCTACATACCCAGTGTTTCATCCTGAAAATGTCCTCAACTGGCATTTTGAAAAGTTTTTCTAAGTCGTTGCTAAACATTGTAACTAAGAGTGTTCCAGTTCCATCAGAGACGTCGCAGTTGAACGTCACCCTATATATTGGAAACATATTAGAAAATGTTGGAGCAAATACATTATAAGTAGTTAGGAATTTTTGATGAAATCATAACTCACCTAAGGGTTGAAACAACATCTTTGGCTGAACATGGGGTACATGTGAATGTCTCTCCCATTGGAACATCGGTGCGTTTGCCACAATTAGAACACCCTAGGTATGTATAGAGCTTCTCGATGTTAGCTTCAGGAACCACAACCCTCAACCAGCGACGTTCCTCATGTAGTGTGTGAGTAGGCTAGATTAGAGTAATGCTTTATCAGTTTAGTGGTAAAAGGAAGGTAATAAGGAAGGCAACCCATCAAATAAGCTAAACATATTATTTCGCTTGAGGGAAAAACATATCTTGCTTCATTACACATCTAAGAGCACATATGGAAAAAGACACGTTGTTTCCTTTTTAATGCATAGGTTGGAATAAGCTACTCCTACGATCATATGTTGATTCGTAATTAATTCAAAATCACACAAATTAATTTTTCTCAACCAAACAAACAAAAGAAACAGATAATATAGTAATACTTACAACATCCTATGCATAATGAGAATCAGAATAGACCACCAAATGTCCATTATTTTTGGGAAAAAGTCTGAAAATTCTAGGCGGCAATAGTAGAAGTGCATGAATCTAATAGATTTGTGTGTACAATCATAAAGCAAACAAGATAATTTTGAAACTGCAATGTGCTAAGCAAGAATACTAACTTTTTTCAATTTCAGTGCATAGATTGTCATGACCAGCCTCTCTGTTGTTGGGTTCCTAACATCTAATACCCTCGATTGTCTATCGGCTAGTGTGTCTTTGTGGCGCAGTGCCCTGGGCAAAAAAAACAAAGTTAGAATTGCTGCAGTAGTAGGTGATTTTACCAGAATGTGGTTGTTTATTTTGAGAACTGGTGTAGGGAATGAAGTTTACCATTCTGTGAGTGCACTTGCTTTGGCTCCTTTTGGTTCATGTATAATAGTAGTGGACATGGTTGATGCAAGCGAGAACCCTGCATTACAGGCTATATAAGTCAATAAATGGTTGATGAACTTCTATGGAAATTTTATGGATGTATAAGAGTGGTGAGTTACCTTTGTGAACAGTTACTTTGAGGGCAGTGAATCTAACAACACTGAATTTTGCAGCCCAGTTAGAGAGGCGATCGCAATCTGGACCTGCAAGATCATTCCAAGCAGAAATGATCAAGGGTTGTTGAGTGCTATGTGTGTGTGTCATGGCCATCAGTTGAAGATTAGCAAGGTAAATAACTATGGACAAGCAAGTCATTGTGAATAAAATGCTAAGCATACCAGTGGTCGGCAATGACAATTTCCCGGACCAGATTTTCGCGCCCTTGAGGTGTTTGAATAGTACGTGCTTGTTCTTCAACAAACAAAACCACACTTAGAACATCTGTACAACAAGTTTTAAATTGAACGTGTTAGCATTGTGAGTAAGATTTATTCTAGGTCCCAAATGAAAGGTGTACATAGTGGTACAAAGTTCAATTTTAATGGCTCACCAAATTTCTCGTTAGGATCTCCAGCTTTCGGAATGGAAGCTATGTTTGGGTATTCAGGCAAAACAAGTTCTGCTTCAGCATTAAGTGGTTGGATTACAGGTTGCCTTCCAAAACTCATTTGGTAATCAAGCTCACTTGAACTGGTCTTGTACTGTTCCTCCACAGGTTTTATTGGAGCGTTTGCTATTTCATACTCCCCTTTGTACACAAAAGCATCCTTGTATCCTTCAACTTGATCTCCAAATAGTGCGCCCCGCATACGGTTCCCCTGAAAGCAGGTTTGATATGTTGAGTTGCATATCCTAAAGGTTTAAATACAAATTTGTCATATAAAATGGCCTGTGTAATACCTGAATTTGTAGGGCAGTCAAGATGGTCCAGGATGACTTTTTTTGGTGTTCTTAGATTTACATACATCAGTGTGTTAAATGGAGTTGTTTTAGATACAGTGTGGTAAAGATAATTATATGACTACATGTTTCAATCATTTATAAGTATACATTGTGCTTGTGGTGGATGGACACATTGGGGGATTTTTAAATATTTGGATTATGCATTATTGGATATGAAGGCCAAGAAAGAATTCAATACCTTATCATCTTCAAGAAGGAGGTTCTGGTAAAGCATGCTTTTTTGGGAGAGACCTTATCACGCCCCTTTTCGATTACCTTCACCTTAACTTTGTAAGCCTTACTGCTAGTATTAAGCTCATCCAGATAAAAGTGTTATGGCTTCATATTCTAATCCCTATTTACGCGAACATGTATACAGTTAATATAAGAAAATTTTGGTTCCATTTTCACTTCAAAGATGCAGATCACTGATTGTTATTACATAAGTGATCTTTTATTAGGGATTTCTGAGATCCATTATCGTAGATCACACATTTTTTTTAAAAGGTAGTTTTCCATTTTTTTTCCAAACATTGTCTTTAAGTTTGTTTTTTAAAATAAAAAGAACATTGTACACATGAAATGAATAACCACAATATAAGGAACTATAGATGAATCTGTAGTAGGAATTACAGGATATCAAATAAGCAGTGTAGTTCATTTCTAGCAACGAAAGGTATCTACGCATTTGAACATTCAACACCATGTAATTTTTTCCTAGAAGGCAGGAGCTTTTACAGTGAAAATGTAAACTCTAGAGTTTAATTCAAGTTCAAGTTGAGCTAAAAATTTGAAAGAGGCTGACTTATGTAGTTGGCACACACTATACATGTTCAAGTTTCTGATGAGTGTATTTCAGTTATATGATCAACAATATGATGATAATTTTGTAAGTGGTGCATAATGGCATTGTCCTCTGTGATAGTTGTTGATGGTTTGAAGACAATTTATATTTTGAGCTTTAAATGAGTAAAAAATAGTCAAAATATCCTACCTAGCAATAATAATAATTGTAGGGATATTATCTCAGATAACCCTGACATATAGGCCTTTTTCCAATATAACCCCGACTTTGGCAACCCTGTCTCCGATAACCCTAAACTTGGTTTTTGTCATTAAATTGGACGGAATTAGAGACGGCGTTAATTACTTCCTAATTTTGTTTGACTTTTGCTAAATTCATCTCTTTCTCTCTCTTGTTCTTCATCTTTTCTCTCTCTTGTTCTTCATCTCTTCTCAAGGCCATCATTCTCTTATTTTTTTTCTCAATCAATTCTCCAGATATTCTCTTTCATCTCCATTCTCGAAATTTGAGGACCTCTTGAAATCGCCCTTATTTGAAAGTTCATCAAGCACCTGTGCACCACCACTCTATTCTACCAACGCCAGCCGCAAAAATTAAGAAATCACAATTTGAACAATTGATGGAAGAACTGAGCCAAAGAAGCAGCAACGAAGAGAAACCCAGCCACGAAGCAGCAACGAAGCAACAACTCGCCACCACTGACCACACGACCACCGCACCACCGCATGAACGCCAAGTCCCAAGCTTCTCGCTCTCTCGTAAGGCCTTCTCATGGATGGTAATTTTGAGATTTTGTTAGGTTTTCTGGGTTTGTTTTGAACTCATCCTCAATCAATGGTTTAGTTTCTTGTTGAATTTGAACTCGTGAGTCCTTGACTCCTTGTATGATTATGGTTGTGATTTTGGTTAGGAGTAGTTTTTTTTTTTAATTCAAATGAGTCAAAGCCGCAAAGGTCAATTAATTTTTAGGAGTAGTTTTAATATACAAGCTAGACTGTAATATCTTTTTATGTTGATTTTATTCAGATTTTATTGAACTCATGAGGCTAATATTCACTGTATACTTCATCAAAGTTCTCTAATTTGAATCGCTAACTCGAAAATTTGACGGGGGTTTTAATAGGGGGGATGGGGTTAGGAGAGGAGGGTTTGGTGGAAAATCGACTACCCAGCCACAAAAATCGACTACCTAGCCACGGAGGAGTGTCGGCTTGAACGAAGGTGGTTGGGTATGGGTTAGTTTCAGATCAGGTTAAAGGGGTTTGTGGTTGTGGTTGTTGGTGTTGTTTGACAACATTGTTGTTGTTGTTGTTGTTGCTGCTGGTGCTGGGGGTGGGAGAAGGGAGAAGAGTATGAGGTTGAGGTTGAGGTTCCATTGGTGAAAGATCTTGTGGAGGCCATTGATGAGTTCTTAAGAAGAATAAGGATTGAAGAACAAGAGAGAAGGAAATGAGTTTTTTATTTTATTTTATTTTTAAAAAAGCAGTAATTATTTTTGTTTGAAAATAGTTAACAGTGTTAGATATTCCGTTAAGTTGAATGACAAAAATTAAGTTCAGGGTTATCGGAGACAGGGCTGCCAAAGTGAGGGTTATATTGGAAAAATGCCTATAAGTCAGGGTTATCTGAGATAATATCCCATAATTGTATGGTAAGGGAATTTATTATTTTTAAGAACAAACACTTATGAAAACCAAAAAAAAAGCCACCAAAGAATCTAAACTGAGGCAGTGCAGAGTACATGCTACACAAATGCAATTGTCATTAGATACTGTGATATCAAAAGAAGGAGCATAAAGGCATGTTATATATGTGCTATGAAAATGGCAAGAAAATACAGTACAAATAAACAGGTATATTTGAAACATGGCTTTTATAAGGAAGTTAGGATGAGAAGACTAGAAGAGCAAATACCTCTTGTGTTCTTGAAGCTGTCAGAGAGGAAATGTGTAATGTAGAAAATGAAGGATGTAGATCAGTTTCTTATTCTGCTTTGGGGATTAAAGGTGCAGTTGCTATGCGGATACACCGTTCCAAAAGTTTAAGGGAGTGTTTCACAGGTGGAAAAAATAGGGCTCAAATAGTTAGATTTAGTGCTCCACAAGCATTTGGCAAACTGGACAAAGAATGGTACATCAACAGTGTTTTTATGTACTTGCTAGGCTGAAAATCAGGATGGCCATGTTTTTTACCTGCTCAAACCATACCCTAGAAAGTAGGTTATTTAATGCACCTGTTAAAAAGTACTGTGTGATTGTTTCTTCTTTTTTCCTTAGCAATCTTTTGTAAAAGATTTCCTGTATATTAAAATAGGTGTTTAAAGATAGTGGTTTGTGCCTCAAAAAGTATGTTGACTGTAAATCTAGAATAGTTCACTATCCATTCTCTAAAGAATGAGACCGAATTAATTTTCCAGGTCATTAGTAATATATTTAGCATTTGAAGGTACATTTCTATATGACCTATTGTATTAGTTAGGTGTTTTAAGGTAGAGTTGAGGAAACAATGTGAATGATGAGTTGATGAATAACAGGAAAATCACTAAGCTTAAACTAGGTAACTAGTAGTAAGCTTTAATTTGGTATGTTTTTAAGAATAGAAAGTTTAGTGCGGGTTAGCCACATCGATACCCATGCTTGTATTGCAGTAAAAACACTGCACAGTTTATTGTGCCAGATTTGGGAGATGAAAATGCTAGGAAACCAATTTGATTGCAGAGGAAGTGGCATGGTACCACATTAGTCGAGTTTTTTTGTACAGATGGAAAGTGCAAAGGGCTTAGTGGCCCCAAAAAACATATATTGTAGAAAAGCACACAACATTAATGGAAACTACTAAAGAGTAGGGGAAACGGTGCACAAGTTTTTTTCCCGTGATGCAATAGCAACAATATAGAAGACGCACTGTTCCAAAATGGCAAAAGTGAGACCGTGAAGACAATGCAGAGCTTTATGGGCATGTCTATTTAGGCGGTTCCATGGGCCTCTTGTTGCGCCACGATATCTGCAAATCGAAGAATGTTTAAACTGCATTTAGTTTTTGGCCCACAATAGCTCGACCATGTGAACATATCTATAGGCTTTAAACTCAAGCATATGTATAGAAAATGCAGGTTTTTCACCCACATACATAGTATGATTATTAAATGTTTGAAAAACCATAGAACATTATATAGGAATGGGCGTACCTGTAGAGGAGACATATTATATGAGGTCAGCCATTCTTAGAATATCATAAGAAACGACGTTCTTAACATAGGTCTGAGGCTGGTGTTCTAGATTTGTTGTTGAAATTACCTTCACTTAAGCTGCTTTTCTAGCACGTGACAATGCCACATATAGTTGGCCATGCGAGAAACACGAGCGAGGAAGATAAACAACAACTTGATTCAATGTTTGATCCTGGGACTTGTTGATTGTCATTGCAAAGCTTAGCTTAATAGGGAATTGTTTCCTTTGGAATTGGAATGGATAGTTGGAAGAAGCGGCGGGGCACAATTTTATCCGTGGTATAAGCACGTGTTCGCCTTTGTGGTGGCCGGTTGTTATAGCACATTCAATCAAGTTGGGGAAGAACCGCTTGCATATGAGTCGGGTTCCATTGCACAACCCAGCAGAAGGCAGAATATTACAAAGCAAAATAACAGGGCAATTTTCCTTCAAGGCAAGTGTGTGAGGGCTCATTCCACCAGGGCAAAGTTTATTTATAAGACAACACAATTATCATCAAGAATTGTATCGAAGCTTGTATACACAATAGCTTTGCCAGGGAAGTTTTCTATAAGCACTGCATTTATGCAATCAACATCCTCATTCATGGGAGTTAATATAGCTCTTGTTGTGAAGATATCTGCCGTGAAGCTGTTCATATCAATTTCAGGGAATGCCACTGAAGTGATGTCATATATAGGATTTGGAGCTTTATCGAAAGTGTGAACAATTTCGGATGGAAGTTCCACTAAACCATTTTCTTCGGTTTGAGCCGTCCATTACCCAAGGTCAAGTACAAACGTTGCGAATGAAGGATCTTCTCGAGCTCGAATGTTTTCGCTAACCTAAACTTTATGAGTTTAGGCCAAAGGACGTAACTCACTAAGCTAGCATTAACGGCTTCCCTCCGAGATCTCCGGCAAAACAGTAAGACTTGACGGAAATCCCCACCAAAAACAACAATTTTAACTCCGAATGGTAGATTTTCATCACACAAGTCTCGTGGGAGCAAATCTAGGGACTCTACATTTTCTTTCCTTACCATCGAAGCTTCGTCCCAAATTATCAATGTTGTTGCCCTTATCACCGCAGCTAGACTACCTTGTTTAGGAACATCACATGCCAATGAAGCATCTGTATTTATTGGCATTTTAAATCGTGAATGTGTTGTTCTTCTAGAAGGTATATTTGATGCGACGATACCCGAGGTGGCGATTGGTAGGACAATCTCACTTCAGCATAAAGAAAAATTATATAGGAAGGTCTTTCCTGTTCCACCAGGGTCATCTATAAAAAATGCACCAGGCTTGCCTTGTTTAACATATTGAATTATTGCATCAAAGGTTGTTTGTTGTGCCTCATTCAGTTTGCCGCAACAATCAATGCATTCTTGGGGTATTGGTGCATCTAGTGCATCAGCGATATCCTTTGTCCTCCTTAATTCATCATCCTCTAGACTTGTCAAGTGTTCTAAGCCAAAGCTTTTCAGTGTTTTCCCCATTGCTTCCAAATATTGCTCTACTGCTCTAGATGTTAGTTGTTTGACCTTAGCTGGATTTGCTGGGAATTTGCGGCTGAAATCTTCAGATAGAGCAGAATAATATTTCAACTACAATGCGTTTTGGTCACTTGGTTGGCAAAAAATAAGCACAGTTGAAAAGAGACGTTAGAGTGCAGAAGGCATTTGCACTTCACATGCTTCAGCTAGGCATTTAGCCACTGCATCATCTTCTTCTAGTAACCTGAAAAGTCGCACATCTATATCCGTCGATTGTTAGGAGATCCTCAAACGACTATGGACTACGTACATTGAGTAGTAGTAACCTCAAAAAATACCTCTATCCTTCAGTTGGAGCCACAAACGTGAGCCTACCAATAACAATAACGTTTGATTTTCTTCTTAGCCACTCCTTTGAAGAAGCATCCCACCTATAGTGCTCTGTAAATTCCCCGTACAAAAGACATGTCCCACCAGGGACTGCATCATTTGTTCTAAAGAAAGCCAACAGAGGAGTCCGAAAGCGCTTGTCATTTGCAATGACATTTTGAAGCCGTTCATGAGGCCGAACTCGAACCGTCAAGCATGTTAGGCAAATGCACCGGCAAAGGGCATAACAAATGGATGTATTTCAAATAGATCAAATCCAAAAATCCTCCACGCAGCTTCACAAGTTGAAACCCATCTTCCAGCTTAATATTGTTCAATCTCATCTATAATTTGTATCTTACCATTTTGTATAACGTTGAAGGAAACCTTATCATGTCCCTTATAAATGTACTTATATAGATACTTGACTGCTTGAATTGTGGAACAAACTTCTACATTTAAATGACAGTCAAATAGTGATGAGAGATATGGGTTATACGGTATTACCCATCTGTTATCCAATGTTGCTTTGCGTATGCAAGCACTGTCGCCTGTGTCCCGTCTCCTGTACACAGGAAAGCCATCACCATTATTTATTGCGTCATCACAAAACTGCTTTGGGTACATATATTTGCACAGTCCCTTGCTCTTTGAATGTTTCATGCACGGGCATTTAGGGTTGAAATGGCCACATGGGCCATGCATCATGTATTTGAGAATACTTTTTCTAAGGTAAGGGTTGTCTGGTGGAGGCATCTCAGCACAAATGAACCTACAAATGTTTGAAAGTAAAGTGTTCATTTGATTTAACCATCTGTATTTTGTGGAAAAATGGATGCAGGAAAAAAAAGCAAAAATAAGGTAACATTAAGCGCTTACTTATCGAAATCTGCTGGACATTTGATCTTGCAAGCGGGTTTCAAAATAATGAGCGTGTGAGCGTGTGGCAGACCCTGTTTTTGAAACTCAACAACATTAACAAGTGCAGCAACCTTGCCAAACACACGTTTTTCCATAACTTGTTTTTTAAGTGCAAGCAGCTTTGCACGGAAGATCCTTGCAACCAAATCTGGGCGATTATGTGCCTCTTCTCCAACAGTCAATTCACGTTTAATTTCTGGACAATTAGCGTTGCATGTGATTGTGAGAAACAAGTCTGGCTTCCCATACCGCTGCAGCAAGGACATTGCATGTAAGTATCTTTTATTCATGTCTCGAGGTCCTCCTAGGAAAGAAGGTGACAATATCACTCGATGGCCAACATTAGCTGCACTTTCTTCTCCACTTGCCAACGTATCAAGAATGCCTTAGTATAGATCTGCTCTGATGGTCCCTTGATTGTGGCGAAAAAAATCTAAACGTGTGCTTTCGATCTTTGCATACATGTCTACTATATACTGCTGCACGCATCTTCCAGCTCGCAGGAGCATGTTATTAGACCGATGTTGAAGCTTATAAGCATAGTACTCTCTAGCTGAGATATTTTTGCCAACTGTAGATTATCCTCGAGCCGAACCTGTTGAAGCAAATTGTTAAGTAAACATGTATGATCTTTCATAAATAGATTAAGGGAACCACATTTACAACAAATAAAGTACATAGGACATACGCGATGCTTCCTCAATTAGTAAATCTGCAGTAGTGTGCACAGAACAGGAGACAACGGGGTCCTGTTCGCTAGCTACTTGTCTTCTACCCCCTGATGATATTTTTCTAAGACCCTGGGTCCACCCACAATCACCACATGGAAATAAAAGTGGGTATTGTAGTGGATCATAGCAGCCATAATAGCGCATAATGTTATGTGACTCATTAGACCTCCTAGATACAAGTATAAGCGGGCTGCTAGCCTGGCTGGAAGAGCTGTCTTCCGACCATATAGCAGCTACTTCATCAGATGTTGGTGCATTATAAGTTCATTGATCCAGCACCGTATTTTTGTTTATCAGAATCTGCGTGTCTTCACTGATTTCAAGCTCCTTTAAGGATTGGAAAAAGTGGGCATATGGATTCTTCTGTGTGATATTTATCAGGATATCTATTATATCTTGCCTTAGCTCTGGGAAACAGCCAGCACGGTATTCAGCTTCATGTTGGGGATCATAAAAATAAAGTTGTAAATACTTTGGATTTTCATCATTTGGACATAAATTACGTATGAAGTGGTAAATTTGACCATGTAATTTGAAGACATATATATATTCCTTTGTGAGTTTCGGCACCACATTTCCCCCCAAGTGAACTAAAAGTAAATAGATTATTATATAGTCGTGCATACTTTCTGAAATGCAATGCATCTTCTTCTGAAGAAGTGAATAACCTCACATGTTCAGGGGGATAGTCATTAGAAGCCAAGTGTATTTCTCCATCACCACAACAAAAATGTACCGATTCGTAGGCAAATTTCTTTGCACTACATTTGAGGCAATAGGTAGGCTGAGGTAAAATAAGTGGCTCTGTTGGTTATGGCTGCCCAATAATTGCAGCTGGCAGCGCTGATGTGTAAATGCAACAGTAGTTAGGTGGAGGCAACTAATTATCCTAGTTTAGGCACTATAGCAGATGTCAAGGCATAAGAATACTCATCATCAGCATTTGGTCTGACATGGCATGTACGGGGAATTTTCACTGGTTGCGTCCTAGTTTCCCCCACACCACTATGAAAATGCACAAAAAGCCTGTTATTCGTCGTATTGGTTTATGATTTTTAAAACTGTGTTCACAAGCACGCCATACCTATGTGAGGAAGTTTGAGAGAGAGATTGAACAGCCCTGAGGCATTTGAAAACACATGAGTTATTCAAACATTTATCTGCCATCCATACAAAATACATCATTAACCATACACAAAGGTGAAGCAAAGCATGTTAGAGTCTCCGAGATGCTCTAGGATGGACGTAAAGTCACTATGTACAGAAGGAACGACATAATAAGATTACTGTAGACACATAATCGTGTCTCCCCATTTAAGGATCCAATGATGAAACATACCGCGACATTAGTTGGCGCGACTCAACGGAAGAGCAATCCAAAGAACCATTCCAAAATGTGTTTCGAAATGATATTCTAAACCCCAATTAATTGTTCATGATGATTAATTATATTTTAAGCCCATAAAATGTTTTAAATCCATTTTAAAAAGCCCAATCAAATATTTATTATTTTAATGGGTATTTTTCATAAATATTTTATTACCTTTGATAAATAAATCAGATTTTTAATCTGTAAAATTCCATCTCCGGAATTTTAGGGATAAAAAAGTATCTTCGAAAGACGCGCAATGGAATATGCTCGAATATTCCAGAATATGCGCCGGAAGCCGGGGCTGCGCTCAGCGCGCCACGTGCGTCCAGCACATTGGCCATATCGCGTCAGGCGAGCCAATGAGCGCCTGACACGTAGATTTTGTGACTCACACAGAGTCCTGCGTCAGACATAAGTCTTGTGTGAGACGCAACATACTTTTCTATCTTTTCAAAATGCGTTTACACATGTGCATCTTTGATTGGGCTGGCTGCGTCAGGCACACCAATGTGCGCCTGACGCGTGGCATTGCGCCTGCCACGTAGGCTTGCGCCTGGCGAAAGGGTTGCGTGGAGCGCAAGTTTCCTTTTTCCTATAAATACCCGTATTTTCCTGAATTACGGACGACTTTTTCATATTATTATTTCACGAATACAAAAACCGACGAATACCTCTACCATACACTTCGAATACTTTAAACACTCAAATACTTTCAATACTTTCAATCAATTCTTAATCACTGCGTTCTTGGTTTCACGATTGCTCCGCCTAAAGATCGTTGCGCTCCTCAATCTAAGTTGCTAGGTATAATCCTGAGGATCCTTGAATAAATTCTATTTTCATATTGAAGTTACTAACCATTTATTTCATGATGTAGATCTTTAATATAAAATCGCTCTACTGTACATTCTAAACCTCCTTCTTTCTTTTTATTTATTTTTCATACATTATTATCATACTTGCCTGATCATTATATGCATGCTATATGATTGTCCTGTTTCAATGCTTTTATCACCCACATGTTATTTTTGCTAATCAAAGACCTAAAGAACTGTTCTAATATTAATCAGATTAATTTGGACAACCTGCTAGGTTCCCTATAAATTGATTGCCTAATAACATGTCACTAAAATTAGTCTTTTTATGTGTTTCCTGAACCTACTTAGACTAAATATTTATAGGGTGTTTAAAATATTACATGATTATTCTTTGGCATAAATGTTATGAATCGATATTTAGTAGAGGCCAACTCTGGGCGGATGTGGTTCATTATGACTATATTCGTACCCTCACCCCCGAACTCAATATTTGGTTCATTTTGACCATCTATGGAGTCAGGTTGGGGAAATCTACATTGGATTATTTGTCCCTAAGTTTTTCCCATATCCAATTAGGTTTATGATTCTTCCTAAAAAGAATTGTTGACGACTTCTTTCAAAACATTTTCAATAAAACCTTAACAGTGGGGTAGTCAAATCTAATAAACGCGCTCACACCGCGTGTAGGCATTAAATGAATGAAAAATCCACGCCTACAATTTGGCGACTCCACTGGGGAGGATTTTAAAAATTAATTTTTTAAATGAGTGGGTGAAACTTGAAAAATACGATTCATTCTCATTTTATGCCTTTGAATAATATATTGTTTTGCATATGCATGGCTATTGTTCAGCCACCATAAGGACAATCTACCTTGCCTCATTAGCACATGTTTTATGTGTGAGGCCACCCCTGGGGGTTTGCGCTTTGTCCTTCCAAAAAGCTTCCAGAGCGATAGTGTTGGATCTTAGTCATAACCAAACCTACCCAACCATGGCATTGTTCTCTTGTTTCTGACTTGAGACTGGAGTGCGTCTTACACGTGGCCACCTCTTTAAGCAGGGGTACGAAGCGTGGGATCAATCTCTTAGTCATTGACGCTTTTCAGACTGAACCTAAACCTGACCAATAGTTTCAAACATCGAACTGGACTTTAGGTTGGAACTTTTGCATCCATGTTATATGACATTTGCCTGTGATTGCAATTATTGCCTGTTATTATCCTGTCAATTCGTCATTATTACGCGTCGTGCCTGAAAACCGCGTCTAACCAAAAAGAAAAAGTTCGTCAATCGGCCAATTCGTCGCCTAAACCCCCGAAAAACGTGTCGGGGAGTAGTGCGCTAAGCGCATTAAGTTGCGCCTGGCGCACCACTCCCGCGCCAGACGCAGGGTTGTGCGTCGCGCGCAGCAACCCTGCGCGGCACACAGTCTGTGCATCTCGCGCTTTTCGTCGATTTAGTCGCCGTAATGGTCGATCCTACGTTCAGTCCTATATTTGGCTATCTGCATCCGCGTAATACATGGTCTAATTAGAGGTCTCACCTAATCAAGCATTCAAAAAAAATGAGTTTTTTCATGCAAGGTCAAGTCCGTCTAAAAAAAATGCATCTAAAGGGTCATTGTAGAGCTAGAGTTCATGCATGTCTACCTCTTCCCATTTCCTCCCTGCTGTTCAACAAATCTATCCATGTAAATCTTACCTTACCATATTCAACAATTTCAAAATTACATTTTCCAAAATCAATCCTACACCTTCTTCTATTCTACCTTTTTCGAAAATATTTACTAATCATCATCATACCACGACATTTCAATAAATAAAAATTTCAAAATTAATCCATCATCTTTACCTAAATAAAAGATAAAAACAAGGGGTTCCTTTCAAAAGCGAATTTCGAAAATTCTAAGCCCATTCTAAACACCTTCAATCAACCAAATCCAATTCACTTGCATTCATTCGAAGCCCATATGCATTAGAGTCCATTTTGCATTCATATTAAGTCCTTCTAAACTTGAGTCCATGCATTCATATTAGGCCCACTAGCATTAGAGTCCATCTTAGGCCCATATAAGTCAAGTTCAAGTCAAAGGTAGGCCCATGTGCATCTCAATGTGAACCATAGTCTATGTCAAGCCCAGTCCAAGTCTAATCCCAGTCTTTTCCATGCTAAGTCCAATCCTAGTCAATTTCCAATGTCAAGCCCATGTGCATCTCCCAGTCTAAGTCAAACCTATACGTCAATTCATATCCTAGGTCTAGTTTGCATCTCCATGTAGGCCCTAGTCAAGTCGAATTTCTTTAGAAATTCATAATAACCCAAATTCCTCAATAGTCTAGCCTGCTTTCTCACCCGTAAGTTCAAGGTCTAGCATTCCTTAAGTCTATAGGCAATTGTTGTGTCTAGTCTGCTTGCTCACCCGTAAGTTCAAGGTCTAGCATTACTTAAGTCCATAGGCAATTTTTGAGTCTAGCCTGCTTGCTCACCCGTAAGTTCAAGGTCTAGCATTCCTTAAGTCCATAGGCAATTTTTGAGTCTAGCCTGCTTAGTTTAATGTAAGTTTCGAAGTCTAGTTGTCTAGCCTGCTTGCTCACCTGTAGATTTAAAGTCTATCTAGTTGCCTAGCTGCTTGCCTTAAGTTAAGAGTTTGGTCTCTGTTATTGTCCAGCCTTCCTTAATGTCTAGCCTGCTTGCTCACCCGTAAGTTCAAGGTCTAGCATTCCATAAGTCCATAGGCAGTTTTAAAGTCTAGCTTGCTTGCTCACCCGTAAGTTCAAAGTCTAGGTGCCTAGTCTGCTCGCCTTAAGTTAAGAGTCTAGTCTTCCTTATTGTCCAACCTTCCTTAAAGTCTAGCCTGCTTGCTCACCCGTAAGTTCAAAGTCTAGTCTCTCCTAAACTCAATCGTGGAGTCCAATCCTTGCATAGTCCAAATATAGTTCATGTCTGCATTTGCATATAGTTAGGCCCATGTCTCCATCATGGTCAAGTCTATACTAGTCCAAAACCTATAACCATTTCCATTTCCATTTCAAAATCATTTTCCACTTTCATTTCCCAATTCTATTCCCATTTCTCATCTCCATTTCTCATTTCGAAAACATTATTTCTTGAAATTTACGAGGTCCATTCGATTTCTGTTCAGGACGAATCGTGAGGTTATAACTTGGGAACGTCCGAAAGAGAGGCAACAAGGTCGACCTACTCCCAGACTCGTCAAGCGCATCCTCACTTTTTCAGACGAATCCTCTTACTCTTCTGAAGCATCATCTACAATGGAGGAAATTAATGAACAACTCAGTGCCATTATGGCTCAACTCACACTGATGAACTCTCATCTTGAGGAACAAGACAAAGAGATTAAGGCACTGAGGGAGAAGCTAACTGAAGAAGACGAGCAAGGCGACACTCCACCACCATTCAAAACCGGCACAGAATTGAGATTCGAAAAACTCGAGCAATTGATCCGGTCAATTCCTGCGCTTGAGAGTCAGGCTCATGGCCATGACATCATCGATCCTGAACTGAGGGATAAGCTCCCTTAAAAGGTAACCTTGGCTGACCTCCCAAAATTCAAGGGGGTCGAAGACCCGATGACCACTGAGAGCATTTTCCATCTCTATGGCTCTCAAAGGCATGAGCAAGGACCTGTTTGCTTATGTCTTTCCATTAACCTTGGATGCACATCCATCCAAGTGGTTCAGATCACTGAATAAAGCCAAGCTGAATGACTGGGACTACATCAGAGAAGAGTTCCACAAACAATGTGTATACAACACTCAGCTTCCTGATACGCTCAAGTTACACGTAGTATTTACGTAACTTTGGGTGCACTTTGCTAAGGGTTTGATTGTAATTGTTAACATTCGTGTTTTATTTAACTCTTAGCGGAAGTTCGGAGTTTTGCGAGATAATTTGTGTTAACGTCATGTATTCCGAGCTTCCAAGGTGAAGTGCATTTGAGCCGAGCAAAGCCCAAGCATCACCGCCGCCCGGCAAGCAGCCCAAGTCGCCGCGCTCCATCATCGTAAGCCGCTGCGCGCAAGCAAGCCGCCTGCCCAGCCAAAGCATCGCTCACGCCCAACAGAAGATGCACGCCCGGTGCTCGCACCTCGCCCGGCCCAGCGCTCGCCCGGCTCGGCCCGGCGCTCGCCCGGCGCTCGCACCTCGCGAGCATGGTCGCACCTCGCGACTGCCTTGCTCGCACCTCGCGAGGAATCTCGCACGGTGCGACCTCTTGGCTTGGCCCGGCTCTTCACCTCATGTTGGAAGGCGAGAACACTCTTCGCACGGTGCGACCGGACTCGCACCTCGCGACCCCTAGGCCTGGCCTAAATGTCTGGCCGATTTTCGAGCTTTAGTATAAATACTAAAGCTTGTTTTTGGACCTAGGGGGCAAGCAACACAAGGAGAGGGAGTCTCCAAAACTCCACTCTCTCTCTTGTCTTCTCTTTTTAGTTTTTATTTTCTAGTTTAGTTTTTGTAGATTTCAATTATGGGATTGGCTTATGCTATGCCAATTGTAGCTTGAACCGTTCTTGAACGAGATTAATATGGAGCTTCAAGCATTATTGTGAGATCTTTCCTCTCTATTTAGTTCCTTTGATTATGGTTTAATTTCTATGCTTGCTTTCTATGATTTTTGCATGATTATGCTAGGAATATTACTAGTTTGATTGTGTAATTAATCTAATGCTAGATTTAAGAATAGAATCGGATTGTTTTATTCTTTTATCAATTGGTAGCAAACTAGGAAGTAGCTTAGATGCGGATCGTCTTGGTTATTTCTTGGGGAAATTGAATTAACCGTTGAATGTTTATCGCTTGTATGACGTTAGCGGTCCGTTGGTTCTCTCGTGTTTATTGTCGCTATTGGATTGAACTTAGACGCTATCGGACTAGGTTATCCTTTGGTTAGGGTTTTATAGTCACGCTGATCGTGCTATTCAACTAAGAATAAGGAGAACGCGAGATTAATTCTCGACAATAGATAATTATGGAAATAATTAGAGTGGAGGTTCAAGGATCGATAATGAATTGAAGTGGATGTTAATCGGATTCAAGATCTTCCCATATTGATTTCTCATTTTGTTTATATGCTAGTTAGTTTTAGTTTGTTCGTATAATCTACTTGAAACCCCCCCTTTGTAATTATTATTAGGTTTCTCGGCCCTTAGCTTAATCTAGGTTTTGAATCACGCTGAATATTAAACTCGTCCCTGTTTCCCTGTGGATACGACCCCTACTTCCATTATACAATCTTAGTGTAAAAGAGAGTAGGAGAAATTTTATCTTTGGCCGGGTGCGGTGCACAACGACACATTCGCGCCCGCTCAAATTTTGGCGCCGTTGCCAGGGAAACGGTGTTACTTGTTTATATTTAGCGTGATTTTTGGATGGTATTGCTTGTGCTCTTTGTTTTTGGTTGGCCACTCTCTTGGGGATGGTTGATTGACTCATACTCTATATCTTGGTTATTGTCTAGCTTTAAATATTGATATTAATGGTCATGACTTGGATTAGCTAGGAGTACTACTAGTTGATGTTTGTTGTTGACTTAATGCTAGGTTTTGGGATATAATCTGATGTTATATGCTCAACCATGTTGTAGTAAGCTAGGTATTAACAATGCATTGCAAGAGTCCTTCTCAATCAATTTTGCAGGTACTTGAAGTGGAGATTGACATGGAACCACCATTGTCACACATGGAGCACAACCCAATGATTAAGCTTAAGGTACTAAGTCGAGCTCACGACTTTAAACAACAGCGCTTCTCGGGAGGCAACCCGAGACCCCTTTATTTTCTTTCTTTTCCTTTATTTTTCATCAAATTTCCACCACCACAACAAATTTTCTTTCACCCACCGCCCACCCACTAAAAAGATCCACAACCAATCTTAATCCGCTTGGAACCAAAATCCACAAAAGAAAACCCGTTGGGAGGAGTTCAAAAGCTAGGAGTTGGTAACACTAGAGGATTGAGATTGTTAATGTATCTTTTCGATCTCTTAAGCTAGGTGCAAATCTCAAAAATTCAAAACTTTTGAACTTGTCATTTGTTTGAGTGATTCGAGGGAGAGGGTTGTGAGTTGAGTTAGGAGATTTGAGATGGTGTTGTTAAGAAATTTGAGTTTGACGGATTGCTTTTCATGAGTTTTGAACATTCGATCTTCGATTTACCCCGATTTTCAAATTTCTCCCCTTTTTCAGTTTACTTTTTCTTTTTAATTGTCGACACATTGAGGACAATGTGTAGTTTAAGTAGGGGGGAGGGTATTCTCATTCTCATGTATCTATGTTGTATATATTACTTTCAATTTGAAAAAAATGAAAATGAAAAAAAAAATTGAAAAGAAAAAAGAATATAAAAAAAAAAGTGATGAAAAGAAGCCCGTTGAGTTGAAAACCCACAAGGGTGGGCGACTCGGGCAAAAAATGGGGGCCCGGATAGGTTGAAAACCCGAAAGGGCGGCCTATGCAAAAAAGTGGCTTATATTGAGCGGGTAAGATGGTGAGATGCAACCAAAAAGAAATGTGTGAAGCTAGGATGAAAACCCGAAAGGGCTCCTAGGCAAAATGAGAGATTAAGAGAGAATTTTGTACTTTGAAAACTCATTTGCCGGAGATGGTGTCATAAGGTGGAAAGCGTTTTCGGGTATGGTTGGTGAATTCATCCTTGATTTTTTGAAGATTTGTTTTGGCTTTCACATTCTTTTGGTTGATTGTTTGTTTTTGGGAGTAAGCATGGAATTTATCCTTTTTTGTCTTTGTTCCATGGCTTGCTATTTTAAGTTAGTTGTTCTAGTAGTAGTTTATCTTTTGAGGTTTTAGGCGAGTTGTCATTTTGATTGTGGCGTTGGAGTGGGTTCAACTCCTTTGAGATCCTTCAGGATTTGAGCTCACATTTTGGTTGTCGTTTGGTGATTATTGTTGTCGCGTCTGTATTTCTGATAGTAGCTTGAATCTAAGTGTGGGGGAATCATCGTCCCTTACGTTTAGGTTTTGAGCGTATTTCGTTTGGATGTGATGATGATGATGTAGTTGGTGGAGAGAGAGGTTGGTGTTGATAACTTAGGTGATGATTTATTTGGAGATCCTCATTTTGAGTTTACTCGAGGTCGAGTAAAGTTCAAGTGTGGGGGGGTATTTGATACGCCTCAAGTTACACGTAGTATTTACGTAACTTTGGGTGCACTTTGCTAAGGGTTTGATTGTAATTGTTAACATTCGTGTTTTATTTAACTCTTAGCGGAAGTTCGGAGTTTTGCGAGATAATTTGTGTTAACGTCATGTATTCCGAGCTTCCAAGGTGAAGTGCATTTGAGCCGAGCAAAGCCCAAGCATCACTGCCGCCCGCGGCAGCGAGCCCAAGTCGCCGCGCTCCATCATCGTAAGCCGGCGCGGCTGGCAAGCCGCCAGCCCGCCAGAAGCATCGCTCGCCGCCAAAGAAGATGCACGCCCGGTGCTCGCACCTCGCGCCACCCGGCGCTCGCCCGGCTAGGCCCGGCGCTCGCCCGGCTCGCACCTCGCGACTGCCTTGCTCGCACCTCGCGAGGAATCTCGCACGGTGCGACCTCTTGGCTCAGCCCGGCTTCTTCGCCTCGTGTTGGAAGGCGTAACACTCTTCGCACGGTGCGACCGGACTCGCACCTCGCGACCCCCTAGGCCTGGCCTAAATGTCGGGCGATTTTTTGAGCTTTAGTATAAATACTAAAGCTTGTTTTTGGACCTAAGGGGGCGCGAGCCACAAGGAGAGGGAGTCTCCAAAACTCCACTCCTCTCTTGTTGTCTTCTCTTTTTAGTTTTTATTTTCTAGTTTAGTTTTTGTAGATTTCAATTATGGGATTGGCTTATGCTATGCCAATTGTAGCTTGAACCGTTCTTGAACGAGATTAATATGGAGCTTCAAGCATTATTGTGAGATCTTTCCTCTCTATTTAGTTCCTTTGATTATGGTTTAATTTCTATGCTTGCTTTCTATGATTTTTGCATGATTATGCTAGGAATATTACTAGTTTGATTGTGTAATTAATCTAATGCTAGATTTAAGAATAGAATCGGATTGTTTTATTCTTTTATCAATTGGTAGCAAACTAGGAAGTAGCTTAGATGCAGATCGTCTTGGTTATTTCTTGGGGAAATTGAATTAACTCGTTGAATGTTTATCGCTTGTATGACGTTAGCGGTGTCCGTTGGTTCTCTCGTGTTTATTGGCGCTATTGGATTGAACTTAGACGCTATCGGACTAGGTTATCCTTTGGTTAGGGTTTTATAGTCACGCTGATCGTGCTATTCAACTAAGAATAAGGAGAACGCGAGATTAATTCTCGACAATAGATAATTATGGAAATAATTAGAGTGGAGGTTCAAGGATCGATAATGAATTGAAGTGGATGTTAATCGGATTCAAGATCTTCCCATATTGATTTCTCATTTTGTTTATATGCTAGTTAGTTTTAGTTTGTTCGTATAATCTACTTGAAACCCCCCCTTTGTAATTATTATTAGGTTTCTCGGCCCTTAGCTTAATCTAGGTTTTGAATCACGCTGAATATTAAACTCGTCCCTGTTTCCCTGTGGATACGACCCCTACTTCCATTATACTATCTTAGTGTAAAAGAGAGTAGGAGAAATTTTATCTTTGGCCGGGTGCGGTGCACAACGACACATCCGCGCCCGCCCACTTCCCGTTGGTCTTCGTGAGTTGGAGCTAACTAAACAAAACTCCAATGAAGACTTCGTCACCTTCCTTCACAGATGGAGGGATAAAGCTGCACAATTGATTAACAGGCCATCTCAAGAGGATCAAGTCCGCCTAGTGATCCGTAACCTGCAACCTAAGTATGGGGATCATATTAAATTACAACCCATAGAGTCTTTCACGAAGCTCTAAAAGGTAGACCTGCTGATTGAGGAGGAGGTACAAGCCAATAAGAACAAGGGTAACAACAACAACAACTCTTTCAAGAAGAGTAACAATAACCCTTGTAGCTCCAAAAGCAATGAGGTCAATGCCATAGCTACTGAAAACAGAGGTTATCAAAAGCCTCAAAGAACATTCACACCTCTAGGCATGTCCCTAGAAGAAACCTTCATTAGGCTTCATGCAAAGGGAGCACTTGAGCCTAATGGCCCTACTCCAGATCCTGCTCTCGAAAATAGATCCAAGAGGTGGGATCCTAATGCCTACTGGCAAGTACCACCAAGGGAATGGACACCCAACATCCGCGTGTTGGACCTTAAAGAATTACCTGCAGGATATGGTTGAGGACGGTAGATTGTCAATTCCGCCTGCAGCAAAAGTCAGCAACAACAGCAACCCCTTGGGCAGCACATAAATAACGTCGGGGCTTAGTCACTTAACGCTAGTTTTCTAGGTTGAGTCGGAGAGTCCCTCCCCTAGCTCCTTCATTTCCTTTCTTGTCGAGTCTATGGCATTTAGGTTTTTATTTCTAATAAGCCTTGTTCTATTTATTTCTGATTAATAAATGAATTTCATTTTCATTTTCATTTTCATTTTCATTGGCCTTCCATCATTTCATTTATGCTGCTTATTCGATGATGAAACTTAAATCACCTAATGAACTTGACTAATAATAATAATAAAAGAGATCTGAAAAAAAAAAGAGAAAGAGAAAAAAAATAGACATACTTTGGATTATGAGTTATTCCCTCTTCCTCCATCACCTTCCATCATCCATAAACCATCCTCATCCATGCAACCAAAAATCAAAAAAAATCCCTTAAACCACCATCCTTCATGTTCCTTATAACCTTTCAAAATCAAAGCTCCACATATATCCTTCAAACCTTCCAATACCTATAACCATAAACTTGTGTGCAAGCCTTACTACATACAAAAAAATCAATGCCAGGCAAAACAAAACAAAAAGTGAAAAATTCAAAGTGCGAAAAAAAGCAAAAGCAAAAGAAAACGCACAAGAAAAGAAAAAAAGCCAAAGGCAAAGAAATAAAAGTTAAGCTAGGGGGCTTGCACACAAGTTCTACCCCTCATTCAAATCATTCAATCCATCAAAACCCTTAACTTATAATCCAAATCCATGACCCTTCATTTGCTAAACCAATTCAACTTTCATCAAGCCTAAAGCCTTTAACCTCTCAACCTTTCATCAACCCTAACTCCTTTTTCAAGGTATGTCCAAGCCCGCTAGGTTGAAAACCCGAAAGGGCGGCCTAGGCAAAAGTTAGGGCACCAAAAAGAAATTTCAGATCCAGAACTACGAATGGTCTGATTCCGCAAGGATACGTAGGAATCCTCATCTCGAGGTCCGACCGCTTAAATAAAATAAATTAGTCAAGGTCTAATGATTTGATTTTCAAGAGTTCAGAGCATGTTCTTTCTAGATCCCGACATAGACTCGAGTCTGAACCTAGCTACATCAAAGCCTTTTCCCACCTATATTTATATAAGTCACAAATTCAAACCTTTTATTTTTCAATCCAAGCTCTCCTTGTCCCTGAAGGACTCTCCGACAATTCCATGGTCTCTGGCGATACTTGACTTCCCAAAGAAGAATCCCCAGTGCAATCCCCAGTGAAAACTTTCAATGTTCAAGACATAGCAACTACACTTTAATGTCAAATCAACTACATTTCAATCAAGGCTCAAGCCTAATTCAAGGCAAGCTCACCCAAAGTGGGGCTTCCTACGTGTGGTGGTTCCTCCAATTCAAATCAAACTCCCGAAGAGTTGTAATCCGCGGACCCCGTTTACGAACCCCGATTATTTACTAAAAACGATTTTCGAAAATCATTTAATCTATTTCTAATCATCCTGCTCATTCTATCATTCTACACATCTTCTGGCCGTGCAAAATCCTGACCTTGCATTGCAGCTTTGCAAAACCCTGACCTTGCATTGCATTTCATACATTCTAGTCTTGCATAACCCTGACCTTGCATAACGTGTCATCCCTTAGCTTTGCATAACCTTAATCCTTGCATTGTGTCTTGTGCATCCTTAGAGAGTCTAGGTTTGCATCATTGCTTCATTATGTGCTTATCTGAGTTGTTTGCACCTATCTGCTAACATCTTCTTCTGCAGGTAATCAGATTGCTTGTAGTTATTGTCCTGCATACTAACTTTGTTTTGCAGAGACCGACGGTTATAGATCAGTTCTAAACTGCTGAGCGTTTAGAATTGTTCTCCATCCCGACACCGTGTACTTTGACTATCAGTTTCCTGAACCTCAGTCAAAGTGGGGGCTTCTGTAGACACATAATCGTGTCTCCCCATTTAAGGATCCAATGATGAAACATACCGCGGCATTAGTTGGCGCGACTCAACGGAAGAGCAATCTAAAGAACCATTCCAAAATGTGTTTCGAAATGATATTCTAAAGCCCAATTAATTGTTCATGATGATTAATTGTATTTTAAGCCCATAAAATATTTTAAATCCATTTTAAAAGCCCAATCAAATATTTATTATTTTAATGGATATTTTTCATAAATATTTTATTATATTTGATAAATAAATTAGATTTTTAATCTGTAAAATTCCATCTCCGGAATTTTAGGGATAAGAAAGTATCGCGCAATGGAATATGCTCGAATATTCCAGAATATGCGCCGGATGCGGGGGCTGCGCTCAGCACGCAACGTTCGTCCAACACATTGGCCATATCGCGCCAGGCGAGCCAATGAGCTCCTGACACGTAGATTTTGTTACTCACATAGAGTCCTGCGTCAGACGCAAGTCTTGTGTGAGACGCAACATACTTTTCTATCTTTTCAAAACGCGTTTACACATGTGCATATCTGATTGGGCTGGTTGCGTCAGGCACACCAATGTGCGCCTGACGCGTGGCATTGCGCCTGCCACGTAGCTTGCGCCTGGCGCAAGGCTTGCGTGGAGCGCAAGTTTCCTTTTTCCTATAAATACCCGTATTTTCCCGAATTACGGACAACTTTTTCATATTATTATTTCTCGAATACAAAAACCGATGAATACCTCTACCATACACTTCGAATACTTTAAACACTCAAATGCTTTCAATACTTTCAATCAATTCTTAATCACTGCGTTCTTGGTTTCACGATTGCTCCGCCTAAAGATCATTGCGCTCCTCAATCTAAGTCGTATAGGTATAATCCTGAGGATCCTTGAATAAATTCTATTTTCATATTGAAGTTACTAACCATTTATTTCATGATGTTGATCTTTAATATGAAATCGCTCTACTGTACATTCTAAACCTCCTTCTTTCTTTTTATTTATTTTTCATACATTATTATCATACTTGCCTGATCATTATATGCATGCTATATGATTGTCCTGTTTCAATGCTTTTATCACCCACATGTTATTTTTGCTAATCAAAGACCTAAAGAACTGTTCTAATATTAATCAGATTAATTTGGACAACCTGCTAGGTTCCCTGTAAATTAATTGCCTAATAACTTGTCACTAAAATTAGTCTTTTTATGTGTTTCCTGAACCTACTTAGACTAAATATTTTTAGGGTGTTTAAAATATTATATGATTATTCTTTGGCATAAAATATGTTATGAATCGATATTTAGTAGAGGCCAACTCTGAGCGGATGTGGTTCATTATGACTATATTCGTACCCTCACCCTCGAACTCAATCTTTGGTTCACTTTGACCATCTATGGAGTCAGGACGGGGAAATCTACATTGGATAATTTGTCCCTATGTTTTTCCCATATCCAATTAGGTTTTTGATTCTTCCTAAAAAGAATTGTTGGCGACTTCTTTCAAAACATTTTCAATAAAACCTTAACAAAGGGGTTAGTCAAATCTAATAAACGCGCCACACCGCGTGTAGGCATTAAAGGAATGAAAAATCCACGCCTACACTTACTCATGAGCAAAACTTATTAGGTGCAAGTCCTGGCCAAGCGGGCGAACAAAGGGAAGTGTTGTACCTACAAAGATACATAGCAATCAAAGCGGGCCAACTTGTGTGGACATGCTAAACATGGCATGTTTAGTAAGAGAATGGCCATTTATAACTATCAAACAATTAAAGCAACAAAGGACACAATAATACTTCAAAAGCATCATCATTTCATTTATCTTGTAGAAATACATCCTACTCAACTAGACATGAACCAAACATGGCTGAAACGCCACAATTACAAAGTTAGGTGCATAGAGGGTTCAAGATTACCACCGTTAGTAAATAGCAAAAAAAAATAACGGTGCATTTTGGAGCAAGAACCTATTACATGGCTGCAAAGTGCGAGGACTCGTGACAAGATTAGAAGGCCCTCGTATAGCCTAAACACTAGAAAAGCCCACTACATGTTTACAAAATGGTGGGATCTACCAAGAAAAGAACACCATATAGAACCCGGATAAACTTGGAGCGTTTGAAAACAAGATCAAGCTCCGGCGAGTCGAGAAGTATAGTGGAACTTCAATTTCGGATGCAAAGAAACAACATATGGGCTTGCAAAAGTCGTTTGTGCTTTGCGTTTTTTGGAGGAAGCGGGGAGATGCAATAGAGGGTATATGGAATGCTAGACCTCTAGGAGTTAGGCGGTCTCGCTCAACAAGGAGCAAAGAAGGTTAAAGTTCTTCTTTGAGCACCATTACATGCTCCTTCAAGGTCAAGTAGCTTTCCCTTGCAAGGTTGCACGTAAGAGCTTGAAATTTAGAAGCAAGTGGGCCCGTAATTTGCATCAACAATCTCGATGTTGTAAACACCAAGTAAGTTGGCAAGCACCTTTTTTGCCAAGTTCTGTTTTGCAGCATCGAGCGTCGAGCAATTATCGCTCATAATGCATTCGAAGGCAAATTCATTCTTTGGAGGTGTCACCGTAAGCCAAGAAGTATACGGACCGTGGTTGTGCTCCATCGTCTCAACATGAGTGCATCGAATAGCAACGGTTTTAAAAACAGTCCGTACAATTGACATGAAGTTAACCGACACACACTTAGCGAAAGATCACAAACATTATCGGACAAAGCTTCATGCAAGGGAACCTTTGCGGACCTTTCTCAATACCGGCTTAATTCTAACCGTTTTAAGTTGTACAAGGCAGCACAGCTCCCGAACATGCGGTCCCTAATAGATGTTACATCTTCAACACACACTTCATATTTCTTCATTAGGTCACGAACGGCTTTTTGTGCAGCCTTTTCACACGACTCTTCTACCTTATTAGCCTCCCCACCAACATAAGTGTTGGCTACTGGACCACAATCCGTCTTAACAGAGACACACACATTGTTCTTAGAAACATCTAGGAATTGGTAGACCGGATCAGGAAATTGCAGAGTTGCGGTTATTCGCTCCAATAAAGGGTGGAAGGGGATGACTACTTGTGTAGTTACTGCATCCATAACATGTAATGGTGCAACGTCTCAGTATTATTAAGAGAAGATGGTGTGAATAGAGGGCAGCTAAGGCATGATATCCCTTAGCAAGCAAATAACAAGGCCAACTCACAGTGGCAACCGCTAAACTAATCCCCTAGCTCATGACATCAGATGGAAAGGAAGAATACAAATAAGGAAATTGGACATCATAGCCAACTAACAAATGCCTTGAATCAAGTTAATTTGTAAGGCAAATTAGAGATGTAAAGCAATAGAGGTTGTCATTAAGGTTGTTTTAAACATTATGGAGCCATTAATTGCAACACAACATGTTGTTGTTGAAGGGGAGAGGGAGCAGGGAAATTTGATATAATAGGCAGGTAAAGCGGCGCTTCACATTTCTTTTGTCGGCCAAAGACACTAAGGCACACATGTGCATGCATATGTGCACATTACTGTGCGATTTATATGATGCATTGACTCCTTATTCATTCACTCACAATTATAACAAAACAACTAATCTAATTAACAGTTGTAGGGTATTAGTTCTGAGTATTAATTTAAGCATAACTCAAATAAACGAAATGTAATATAATCAAAGAACAATCGATAGTGGCCTAAGTGAGAAACAATAATACTAATGAGTATCAGCTAATAGAAGGGATCATAACACTATAAATATGGTTATATTAGCTATGATCATATTAATAACATTACGATCCTTTCTATTAGCTATGATAATGAATATGATCAGTAGCTACGTTTAAGACATAAACCTTTTGTTTCCCCTTTTATATTCATAGTCTGTAAGTGCCCTTATATTCTAGGTAAACCTTAATAACGTACTTAAGCACAATTCCCTATTTAATTGAAATTTAATAATCTACTTAGCCAACTGTTAGTTTGTTTTCTTTTAACGGTGGAGTGAAGCTTGCAAATAAATTCAGGATCATGGTGACCAAGGGACCGTCAAACCTATTCCACATATGCATGAAGCACAAATACCATTTCAGAGCTAAAACTACACCATTTCATTACCCCACCAACCATTTTAAATAACTTTAAAAGCAGCATACAGGAAGTTGGGACATAAATATATTTAATAGAATAGTAGTTGTATATTTTCCCGATTTTAAACAACAAGAACACGAGATAATGACATTTTTTTTAGAGCGGGTTCTAGATAAGAAAGTAAATGTATACAAACTTTAGATGTGGTAGTAAAGCAACAATAAAGAATAAATAACACCTTAGAAGTCAAGGGAACATGAGCAATAACTTTATCAAAACATGTTAGATTAGACAAACTACCAATATTATGTACTCTCAGAACAATCACAGTGGCGGATCTCGCACTTTTTGTTGAAGGTATACACAACAACCATTAGATACCCTTACAAAAATGACATAAATACCAAACATGACATTTTCTTTAAGAGGAATAATAAGATCAGCAACAAATACTTCCAACATGCAACTTTTATACCAAAAAACAGTTAAAAATGACTCTTAAAAAGCAAGAAAAAGTTAGTATTTGAAAGCACATTATCAACGAGATGTCTTCCATGTCAACAAAGTTGTTCAAACTCAAGGACAACATAATTGTTATATGTTTTCCCTTTTAACATCCACTATAAATGTCCTATTTCTATAGCAACATCAGATCTTGCTATATCATATACCAATTCTAATAATTCCATTAATGTAGAACAAATATTCCATGGCAAAAAAGTACCGAATAGGAAACCAAAGAAACTAACATAAGAACCTAACCTTGGATTTTTCTTGGTAGATAGAGCAAAGAAAAAAAATGAGGAAGGCTTACAAAAAGGGCAAAGAAACAGAATTCTATATAGAACTCATCAAATTCGATGAGGAGTTTGAGTGGGTTCCCAAGGATTGTTAGTTGTACATTATAATAGATAACCATTTTAGTGAAGATTACAGTACAGCTACGGTGAAGGAAACAATAGGCATGGTACTCGGATCAAACAAAGAAAAGGGGGAGAAAAAGGTGAACAAGTGATAGTACCCATACCCACCGTCGGCAACTAAAACTGCAATATTTGTAGGCTTAAATTATAAAACAGGCAAGCAACTTGCCTAGCGACTTAATAAACTAAACTAATAATATTAGGATTAAAAGAACCTAATTACAACTTAAGCAACTAACAGAGAAAGGTCAACATATCAATATAAAGGAAAACAACAATCACAAGGCCTATTATAGGCCGATGTTAATTAATATTCGGTAACTAACAATTACAAAATGCGGATCAACAACTAAATAAAGCAACAGCTATTGGATATGTCATAGACAATCACACAATTCCAAAGCACCAAAGGATATGCAATTAATCGAGATAATTAGATAGTTTGGATTGAAAAAGCCAACCATCCGAAAATATATATATGTGAAACATAACTTTGTAGTCTTGGGAAAAATTCGATTTTAAATTGGATACCTTTGAAGCCTTGGGAATTCGGTTCGAAGGCCAAAAATTATGGATACCACTTGTGCCCAACGACCTCGGATCTTCACATTTTCAAATGCATCTTCCTTGCTCATCCATGGCACCCTCTTGATTGAGCTTATGATGGACCTAAGTAATTGGTAGAGAATAGTAAGAATTAGGCGAATGAAAACATAACTTTGTAGCTTTGAGAACAATGATACCTTTGAAACTTTGGGGAATTCGATTCGAAGGCAAAACAGTAGAGAATAGTAAGAATTAGGCGAGTGAAAACATAACTTTGTAGCTTTGGGAAAAATGATACCTTTGAAGCTTTGGGGAATTCATTTCGAAGGCAAAAATTGTGGATACCGCTTGTGCCCAACAGCCTCTGATCTTAACATTTTCTAAAGCATCTTCCTTGCTCATCCATGGCACCCTCTTGATTAAGCTTATGATGGGCCAAGATCTTCCTTGCTCATCCATGGCACCCTCTCGATTAAGCTTATGATGGGCCCAAGTAATTGGTAGAGAATAGTAAGAATTGGGCGAATGAATTAGGCGAATTTACCTTGCTCATCCATGGCACCCTCTTGATTAAGCTTATGATGGGCCCAAGTAATTGGTAGAGAATAGTAAGAATTAGGCGAATTTACCTTGTTCATCCATGGCACCCTCTTGACTAAGCTTATGATGGGCCCAAGTAATTGGTAGAGAATAGTAAGAATTAGGCGAATTTACGTTTGTGTATGTGGAAGTAGATTTGTTCCTTTTCCTGAGCAGGAAGTTCCTTTCCTCAGCTTATTCGTCAAAGCTATGGAGGAAGAAGCAGAGTTAATGTTAGTTGCCACTAACTAAGGAAACGCGCAAAGGGAGAAACAGCCGGGAGAGACGCGTGGCACGGTAAGGGCGGACCAAGTGGTTTCGAATTGTAGCGAGGGTAAATCCGAATCAAACTGTTCCTAAGCTAAAGTAAGAAACTTCTCTCTTTTTAATGGTTGTAGGATATCCCTTGTCTTATACTCCCTCCGGTTCCTAAAGATCTTCCCTCTTTCCGTTTAAGTGTGTTTCCAAAAGATCTTCCCTCTTTTACATTATTCCTTATTTGGCAAATTTTCCCCTTTTTATACCATCTCATGTCCCTATCATATAGTCCACCATTACACTATTAATTCAATTTTACTCCCTTTCTCTCTCCTACTTTACCCCCTTTTTATTTGTTTATTATCCTTAACCCCATTTCTCTCTCCTACTTTACCCACCCCAGACCCCACACAAATTGATCATCCTTGGTATATGTAGTAACAGTAACAAGGAGGATCTTTCGGAACCGAAGGAAGTATAATAGAGACTAGCAATTTATGTACACGATATAATGCGCGTGGAATTTGAATGCATGTAAAAGTTTATTTTATGTCTTCTTACTCGACTTTGAATTTTAAAAATCACAAATGAATAATAATAATAATAATAATAATAATAATAATAATAATAATAATAATAATAATAATAATAATAATAATAATAATAATAATAATAATAATAATAATAATAACAATAATCATAATAATAATAATAATAATAATAATAATAATAATAGTAATAATAGTAATAATAATAATAGTAATAATAATAATAATAATTTTAATAATAATTTTAATAATAATTTTAATAATAATAATCATAATAATTTTAATAATAATAATAATAATAATAATAATAATAGTAATAATAATAGTAATAATAATAGTAATAAGAATAAGAATAAGAATAATAATAATAATAATAATAATAGTAATAGTAATAATAATAGTAATAATAGTAATAATAATAATAATAATAGTAATAATAGTAATAATAATACTAATAATAATAGTTATACTAATAGTAATAATAATAATAGTAATAATAATAGTAATAATATAACTCATAATAATAGTAATAATAATAGTAATAATAATAGTAATAATTGTAATAACAGTAATAACAATAGTAATAACAATAATAGTAGTAGTAGTAGTAATAATAATAATAATAATAATAATAATAATAATAATAATAATAATAATAATAATAATAATAATAATAATAATAATAACAATAACAATAATAACAATAATAACAATAATAACAATAATAATAATAATAATTATTATTATAATAATAATAATAATAATAATAATAATAGTAATAGTAATAATAATAATAATAACAATAATAATAATAATATTAACAATAACAATAATAATAATAATAATAATAATAGTTGTAATAATAATAATAGTAATAATAATAATAGTAATAATAATAGCAATAATAAAAATAATAATAATAATAATAATAATCATAATAATAATAATAACAATAACAATAAAAATAACAATAACAATAACAATAATAATAATAATAATAATAATAATAATAATAATAATATTATAATAATAAGAATAATAATAATAAGAATAATAATAATAATAATAAGAATAATAATACTAATAGTAATAATAATAATAATAATCCGGAGAAGGGTGAAAAATCCCGAGGGTCTTGTCACCGGAGATCCTCCAAAATACATTCAAACTGACCCAGGGGTTTTTCCGGGAACGCCTCTCCTACGGTCAAGTCAGGTGTGATTGAGGTAGAGAGAGAATAAAGTGAGTAGATGTAGAGAGAGATGCTCTGGTTTTTGTAGGTGAGAATTGAATACTTGTTCATTAATGAGATTGTCACCTTATATATTGTTGGTGATTTCCCAGACAGGAAGACATAAGGGGGAACATCCCAACTTTTAGGAAAGGTGTTGTAGACACATAATCGTGTCTCCCCATTTAAGGATCCGATGATGAAACATATTGTGGTCTTAATTGGTCCGACCCAAGGGCATAGCAGTCTGAAAAGCCATTCAAAACCATTTCGAAAAGTGTTTAAGTCCTATTTTAAAGCCCAATTATTTATTCATGATAAATAATTGTATTTGAGCCCAATTCTTTGAAAAGCCCAATTAATTGATTTATTTTAATAAATAAATATATTCAAAAGATATTTTTTATAAGTTAAAAACATATTTTATCCCGTAAAATCAGATATCCGTAATTAAAGGATAAAAGAAATCTTTTAAAACACGTTTTAAATAAAGCTGGCAAAGGCACGGCAGGAGCCAGGCTGGTGCGCCAAGCGCACAAACCTGCGCCTGGCGCACGTCTGTGCGTCAGGCGCAGATCTGTCCACACGTGTCAGGTGCTCTAATCTGCACTTGACACGTGGATTTCTGACTCATTCAGAGTCCTGCGTCAAGCGCGGCTCTCTGCTTAAGACGCGGATTTTCTTTCTTATCTTTTAAAAAAAGCGCGTACCACGTGTACACTTTTTACTGGTCATTCCGCGTCATGCGCTTGCCACGTCAGCAGCGTCAGACGCAGATGGCACGTGAAGCGTAGTGTCGTTTTCCCTATAAATAGGCCTGATTTCCGTACAGATAAAAAAAAAACGGATTTTTCACATTAACACACTTCGAACTCGACGAATACTTTACGAACCTCTCTACAAACTACAAAACTTCCCTACAAAATTCATACCTTTCAAACACAAATACATTCAATCTACATACTTTTAGATTTTCAGGCATCACAATTGCTCGTTCCGAAGGTTGTCAATCTCTCAGACCCAAGCCACGGTATAATCCTGAGGGTCCTTAAATAAATTATTTTTATATTGAAGTTACTAACAGTTTTCTTTCCTGATGTAGATCTTTAATGTAAAATCGCTATACTGTATATTCTAACCCTTTTTCTATACTTTCTTTTATTTTATTTTATTATTATTCATGCCTTTGTATATTATATGTCTGCCTGATCATTCTATGCCTATTATATGATTAACCTGTTTCAATGCTTTTATCACCCACATGTTATTTTTGCTAATAAAAGACCTAAAGAATTGTTCTAACATTAATCAGATTATTTTGGACAACCTGCTAGGTTCCCTGTAATTTGATTGCTTAATAACTTATCACTAAAAATTAGTGTTTTTATGTGTTCCCTGAACCAATTTTGACTAAATATTTTTAGGGTGTTTAAAACATTATTTGTTATTCTTTGGCATAAAATCTGCAATGAATCGATATTTAGTAGAGGCCAACTCTGGGCGAATGTGGTTCATTATGACTATATTCGTACCCTCACCCCCGAACTTAATCTTTGGTTTACTTTGACCATCTATGGAGTCAGGACGGGGAAATCTACATTGGATAATTTGTCCCTACGGTTTTCCCATATCCAATTAGGTTTATGATTCTTCCTAAAAAGAATTGTTGGCGACTTCTTTCAAAACAAATTTGGGGTAGTCAAATCAAATAAACGCACTCACACTGCGTAGGCGAAATAAAAACACGCCTACAATTTGGCGACTCCACTGGGGAGGATTTTAAAAAATTAATTTTTTAAATGAGTGGGTGAAACTTGAAAAATACGATTCATTCTTATTTTTATGCCTTTGAATAATATACAGTTTTGCATATGCATGGCTACTGTTCAGCCACCATAAGGACAATCTACCTTGCCTCATTAGCACATGTTCTATGTGTGAGGTCACCCCCGGGGGGGTTTGCGCTTTGTCCTTCCAAAAAGCTTCCTGAGCGATAGTGTTGGATCTTAGTCATAAGCAAACCTACCCAACCATGGCATTGTTCTCTTGTTCCGGACTTGAGACTGGAGTGCGTCTTACACGTGGCCACCTCTTTAAGCAGGGGTACGAAGCGTGGGATCAATCTCTTAGTCATGGACCCTTTCAGCCTAAACCTAAACCTGACCAATAGTTGAATGTAGAACTGGACTTTAGGTTGGGAACTTTTGCATCCATGTTGCCTGACATTTATGTGTGCTTGCAATTTTTTCCTGCTAATATGCTTTGCGCCCGAAAATATTGCAAATCGCGTCTAAAACAAATCGTCGTTTTCGCCCGAACATTCGTCAATTAACCAATACGCGTGCCGCGGAGCATTGCGCCAAACGCATTAAGTTGCGCCTGGCGCAATGCACCTGCGCCAGACGCGTAGGTTGTGCGCCGCGCGCACCAGTTGCGTGGCACACAACCTATTCGTCCCATGCTTATTGGTCTTTTGACCTTTGTTCGAGTCTAAGATAACAAGTTTGCATCGTATCATATTCAAAAAAAAAAAATCAGTCTTTTCATGCAAGGTCAAGTCCGTCTAAAAAAATGCATCTAAAGGGTCATTGTAGAGCTAGAGTTGTCATGCATATCTACCTTACCATACTCATCAATTTCAAAACTTACATCTTTTCAAAATCAATCCTACACCTTCTTCTATTCTACCTTTTTCGAAAATATTTACTAATCATCATCATACCACGACATTTAAAAAAAAATTCAAAATTAATCCATCATCTTTTCCTAACAAAAGATAAAACAAGGGGTTCTTTTCAAAAATGAATTTCGAAAATTCTAAGCCCAATCCAAACACATTCATCGAATCCAATCCAATCAATCCGATTCGATCACTTGCATTCATTCTAGGCCCATGTGCATTAGAGTCCATTTTGCATTCATATAGGGTCCATCTAATTCGAGTCCATGCATTCATTAGAGTCCATCCTAGGCCCATATAAGTCTAGCTCATGTCAAATCTAGGTCCATTTGCATCTTTACGTGAACCCCAGTTTATGTCAAGCCCAGTCCAAATCTAGTCTCAGTCCATTCCATTCTAAGTCCAATCCTAGTCTATCTCCACTGTCAAGCCCATATGCATCTCCAAATCTATATCAAACCTATATGTTAATCTAATCCAAACTTAGGACCATTTAGGCCCAATTCATATCCTAGGTCTAGTTTGCATCTCCATGTAGGCTCTATTCAAGTCCAATAGCCATGATTTCAAAAATCTTTCATTTCCGCCCATCTTTCTTCACAAATTCTTCCTAAAATCTCATTCTCCTTCCATTTTCTTCACTAAAAACCCAAAAACAGACAAAAAAAATTTACTTTTTCTCACCCACCTCATTTAGCTACGGGATTGTGAAGTTTTGAGGAACAAGTAGTCCAACAAGTGCAAATGAGGACATCAAAAAGGTCTAGACAATCGGGAGGAGCAATCTCAAGCCACGAAACGCAAAGAACTACGGAGGAAAACGTCACGATGAGTTTGATAGTAAAGAGCATTTTGATAGATTTCAAGCTCTTAAAGTTAAAAAATTTGCCCCCACCCGTTTTGTTGATGAATCATTACTTTCATTGTGGGGAATAAGGGGGGTGTTAATAATATGGCTAATGGATTAAAACTGAGAAAAGTGTTAGCAATAAGAAAGAAAACATATAGATGTTTAACACTTGAATTTCTTAGCTCTTTGGAGATAACTGATAACTGGAGAATAACGGCTAGAATGTTCAACAGGAGCTAAAGCTATTCTTCATTTTAGGCTTGGGAATGTTGGTCGCTCTTTGGATATTTTTGATTTTGCAAATATATTTGGTTTACAAATTGAGTAGGGCACCACTCCCGGGCCTTCCTTCGATCTTACTCATTGTTGGGCCAAGAAAAGTGGGTCAGGCATTTACGATTCTACCAATGCTAATGACTCACTTATCCATCAACCACACTATCCGGGTATTTTCATAAGTTCTTGGGAAATACCATTTTTAGGAGGAAGGACAACTCAAAAGTAAGTCAATCCGAACTATGTATCATAGGTTCATACCTATGGGACCATAGGAAGCTCAACATACCATTGATGTTTGCCCAACATCTCAAAAGGGTAGGCACCCAAGGACTCACGAACGTGGGTCGATTGTTATGGGCTATTTACCTCCATTGCTGAGCATTTGAGGTCCGCAACTTGGACTACCGAAGTCCAAAGGCCGAACCTCATCAACCAACAACACCTGCAAGATGCTCGTTGGTTTAGTGTGGATGGAATTCGTTTTACTTGAATGATTGGTAAAACGACCTCCATCCATCTTCCAAATCGTGGGCTTACCGATATAAAGAGTAAGCAATATAACTATCTCCTCTTGGAAGTCCCGAAGGAAGGCCCGGAGGTCCGTACCTACCAAAAGAGGGATGTCCGAGAGCATGTCTCCTCCTCTTCCACCCCTCCCCCTCCTCCTCCCCAACCCCATCCCACCTATGTTCCCGACTATGCCATTATCTATGCTCATATAGATAGGCAGTTTGATAGTTTTGAACAAAGAATGATCGCCTTTCAACAAGAGATGTGGGATAGTTTTTCCCCATTTTGCAATACTTTCATGTTAACAAAGTGGTTCCCCCTACACCCCCTACCCCTCCTATATGCAACCCCCGCCTTAACCCGAGGGGGACGAGGACCTAGACCCTTGAGTTGGTCCTTCTCCCCAACTCCCCCATTGTTTCTTATTTTCACACCGAGGACGGTGTTTGGTTTGCTTGGGGGGGTATTTTCAATATTTGGGTGGTTTTACTCTTGTGGGTAAGTGTTAGGAGGCCCTTGTTATTTTTGATTGATTGTTGCTTGTGATTGTGGTTATGCTTGGTGAATAGGTCAATGCTTGTTAATATGTGTTAAGCCATGATTTCAAAATTTTTTCTTTTTTGTTTGCTTCCTTTGTTTTTAAGAAAAAAGAAAAAAAATCATATATTTCAAAAATCCAAAAACAATTTTATTTCCTTTTTCATTTCTTTTCCTTATTTTATCTTTCTTTCTTTCTTTAATTTTTTTATTTCTCTTTCAAGTTTTGTTTTATCCATTCTTTAGTTCAAACAAAAACAAAAACAAAAAATAAATTGATAAAAGCAAAAACAACAAAAAAAAATTGAAAAACAAAGAAAAAACAAAAAAAAGTTTTAGCTTTCAATAAAAATATGGTTTCCTTGCCCAAGGAAGATACTAGTTGATGATATAATATGGATTATTTGCTTTGACTTTGATTATAATTTTAGAGACTCCTTTTGGAAGAGTGTGAGCATTGGTTAAGGTGTTTTAGGAGGTGAGTAGTCTTGATTGCATTACAGTCTACCGCAATGAAACTAATGAATGCTCAATTGGATGTCTAGTCTTGAATCTTGACTAAGTTTCTCATGCTTGGATAATTTTGGCTTCAATTTTGCGGTCCCTTGTGTCCCTTGATATGCTCATCATATCCCTAAACAAAACTCTACTAGAAACTTAGTTCTACTTCTCTTTGTATGTAATAAATGGTACAAAAGCCACTAGATCTTATTTTTCTTCCTAGTAAATAATTACTTCTCCTTTGTATAGCAAAAAGCCGAAAATAAAGGAAAAAGAAAAAGCCAAAACAGTGAAAAAGGCGTGAGAAAATGAAAAAGAAAAAGTGAAGAAAAAGGAAAAGTACAAAGAAGACACTAGTGGAAAAAACCTTATATGACACAAACAAACTGATCCGGTTCTCTCAAAACCGGATCATTCAAATTATTTTTTTCGGAAATTTTTGGCTAATAAACTGATCCGGTTTATAGGAGAACCGAATCAGTTTTTCTAAATTGATCCGGTTCTCCAAAAACCGGATCAGCTTGATAGGTGAAAAAATATAAGGCCCTTCCTCGTGGCCCATGTTCCCCGTATCCGTATGGCCCATAAATCAGCGCCTGGCCCATGTTTCCCATAGGGATTATAAAATCAGCGCCTCACTCACCCCTCTTTCCTTAACCCTAAATTCCCTCACTCACCCCTCACTCATCCGACTCTCTCACCCCTCTCATCCTCTGTCCCTCCTCCTCCCCTCCTCCCTCCCTCCTCCCTCCCTCCTCCCTCCTCCCTTTTCGCTCCACCGGCCACGATGCTAGCCCCCTCTTAATCTCTCTCCTCAACAAACCCCTAACCCCTCTCCTTCTCTCTCACCCTCTATCCCGCCTCCAAATCTCCTCAACGACAAACTCCATTCGCCCTCACCACCAACCACCACCGCAACCTTCTCTCTCACCCCTCGTTTCGACCCTCGTTCGGTCGTCCCTCATCACCAACCACCACTGTAACCTTCTCTCTCACCCTCGTTTCAGGCCTCGTCCCTCACCACCAACCACCATCGGCTTCAATTCGTCCTCGTCAACAACCACCCGCTTCAATTCGCTCTCGTCAACAACCACCCGCTTTTCCTCGTCAACAACCACCGCCACCCACGTCCTTTTCGCTCGTCTTCAACCACCACCAACCACGGCTTTTTCGCTCGTCTTCAACCACTACAACCATGGCCTCGACGCCAACCACCAACTCACGACACCACCAAACGTCAAACACCAGTTCAGCCACCAACAACTCGACTTCAGCCATAAAGAAACAATAGGGTTTGAGTTTTTTGAGTTTCTGGATGTAGATTGTAATTTTTGAGTTTTTTTTTCAGATCTAGGTTTGAGTTTGAGTTTGAGTTTTGTTTAATTTTCATTTTTGTTTTTTTTTTCGTTTTTAATTTGATGTATAATTTTCGTTATATTCTTGTATTATAATTTTTTTAAGTTTTTAAACTTTCTGTATAAGATTGTTATATTTTTGTGTGTATAAGTTTAGTTTTTTAATTTTATGTATAGTTTTTATTTGTTGTATTCTGTATTATGTAAAATTGATGGAAATTATATATATATATATATATATATATATATATATATATATATATATATATATATATATATATATATATATATATATATATATATATATATATATATAAGTGATGAAAAATTATTGTAAAATATTCTGCTTTTTAACATGTATATGTACATAAATCTGTTGGTGTATAGTGTAATGTGAGTTGCTTGTGATATGTGAAGTCAAGCTTTCGGTGGATGGTCTTAGCTGTACTACAGTAGGCTGATTTTTTTATTTTTTTATGAATCACCCTTTACTGATCCGGTTGCATCACAAAACCGGATCAGCTCACTCACCTAACTGATCCGGTCCAAAACTGAAGCTGTTAATATTTACAAACTGCTGCGAGCCCATCCGATTCGGACCAAATCCGGAGCGGTAAGCCTGGTTTTGACCGGATTAGATGGGCTTTTTTCCACTAGTGAGAATAAAGGAAATTCAATAAATTAAAAGAAGTTAATTTGTGGATGCCTCCTACACTTAGTTTTACTTTTCTTAAGTTTCAAGTAGAGCAAAGTCTAAGGCCTATTTGTATGTCTAGGGAAGGTGAAATAGTGATTTAAACTTCTATAACACTAGAAGAGCCCTAAGTCTTTTGGATAGCTTGGTATTCCTCTAATGAGCGAGTAAAAGGTCTAATTAGGTAACCTATTGCAATCTTGATTAGCCTCTTTGCTACCCATAACCCATGAGTGCACTTAGAAATTAGTTGTATTGAAAGTTGCTCTTTATCTTTGCTTGTGAACCATTTCGTTACTAGTTGACTTGGGCATAAATCTTAAAAGTGTTAAATAAATGGTTGATGAAAAGCTAGAGTTATGGGTTTAAAACTCTTTGAAAACCCTTGCGAGATCTCACTCGCCCTCTAGAGTGATCTAGGGGTTTACAGAGTATGTTGCATGTGCTAAATGCAATTATGATTCCTACGAAAATGACTTAGTTCTCCTTCCTTCTTTTTCCTTTCTCCTTTCTTCTTTCTTCTTGTTTTCAAATAATTTTCTTTCTCCTACCTTGTGTTTTGTTCTATTTTGCTTGAGGACTAGCAAAGATCTAGCTTGGGGGAGTTTGATGTTTGTATTATTTACTTGGCTTTTGATTAGATTTTAGTTGATTTTATGGTAGCTTTTAGGTTACTTTAGGCTAATTTGCTGCTTCTATTTCCTTTAAGTTGTGTAATATTCCTCCTTTGTACGTTTTCTTTGGGTGTTTGGTTTATTTTCAGGACCTAGGACCGTGATCGGAGGACATTTGCACAAACCTGGGGCTAAGGAATCGAAGAAAAAGGCATCAACGGGAATAAAAGAAGAAAAAAGGAGGAAACGGTTTGACCCGAGGGCCCGGTCAACCATGACCGGAGGGCCGGGGTGGTTTGACCCGCCCGGATCTGTTCAAGTGCCCAAGCCAAATCCTTGCTGATGAAACGACCCGCCTGGGTCATTTAAGTGACCCACCCGAGTCATGCCCATCTGAGCGCTCGGGTCGGGCCACCAGCGGGTCACCCGCCCGGTCGTTGGGTTTTTCCGAAAACTTTCTTTTTCTTTTCATTTTGTGTACGGTGGTTCTCTTGTAATTAGACTTGGTTTATTTCAGGACTATATAAGAAAAACTTCTTTCATTTTAGGTTAAGCTAATTTACATTCTAATTAGGTGAGATTTATTTTGTGCTTAGCATTCAAACTTTAGAACCCTAGGAGAGAGAAAGTTGAGGTTTGAAACTTTTGAACTCCATTTTCATATTTATGCAAGATTAAAAGTTGGTAATTTCTCATTTATTTCATTTCTTCTTTCTTTAATCTTGTTTAGTTTATGTTTTGCTTGATTAGATCTTATTTTTATTAGCTATTATATTTTCCCTTTTTCACTTTCCTCCATGGTTATGGTGATGAAGTTATTTCAGGCTTTGATTTGTTTTGTTGCCATGATTTGTTAGTAGTTCTCTACTAGGGGAAGGAATGTAGCCTTCATTTGTTCCTTATATCCTAATTCTAAGTTAGGGGTTTAACATTTAGGGGTTTAACTTGTTGATTAAGCTTGTTTGCTTTGGTTTGTTGGGTGATTGATCACCATTTGACTTGCATATTTGGAATCTCTAGTAAAGGATCGAGAGATGAAGTTAGGGATAGACTAAGCTTGACTGCTAGGCTAGAATTTCCATGAAAATAGGCATTTTCTAGTTTAGAGAAGTTTGATTTATCATGTTGTACTTGATTTGACTAGATTAATTGATCATGCCATGAGAATAGGTCATGAGTGAGTAATTAAGCTCCTCTAATTAGCTCGAGAGAGTAATTAGAGTTCCTAAGTGCTTGATTTCCCCTTGTAATCCCCCCATTTGTTTCCCTTTGGCTTTGATGTTGGATTCTTGGAATATTTGTTGGTAAACCCCCTAATCCCCTAGTTTATTTATCCTTGATTTATCTCCCTTATTTGCCTTGCTAATTTGTTTTTTTAGTTTCCTAGTTATCTGAGACTTTAAATAGTTACCAATCTTTCAAAAACCCAGAAATAGATTTAGCTCATCATAATTGGTGAATTAATCTTTACTTAACCCTTACTTCCTTGTGGATTCGACCCTTTCCTTACCCTATATTGGGCAGTTTAGGTTATCTTTGACGTGTTTACTACGAGCGCGTTAGTGGGCTGATATTTCGGCAAGTCCGAAGCTGAAAATTTGTCGGGAAGCTTAGACATCGAGTTCACATCATATTCCACTGTCAACATATCCTCCGTTGTCATTTGCCTTCTTAAAAGCTTCGTAACCATTGAGGGGTTAGAGCCCAATTCGAGGCTATTAACCTTGGTTGACAAGGTTTGGAGCATTTGAGTCACTTGTTCAAGAGTTCTGGCGAGCTCCTCAACAGATTTCTCGTCCATTTCAGAAGAATTCGGAGGTGAAGATTGAGAATCGAGAAGTTGAAATTCAGGTTATAAGGCACGCCTTGTCCTCGACTTTCGAGGAAAATTTAATGGGAACGCTAGAAGATCTCTAACACGTTGCAATCGCCCACCTTCCTTACAGAGCCAACGATTTAACTCTGGGTCAATCTGAAAAAGCAAACAATAAGACCAAAGCCAAAAACTAAACTTAGACTCAAGATGCACCGGACTTAATATACCAATGAATGCTCCTATGCATGGCCATCTTCCTAATTATGAATGTGGATGCAAAGTGAAAAATAAAACAAAAACAAAAGAGACAAGCCATTAACCTAGTCATATGAGGGAGAGGTGGTAGCTCAGTGGAGTACCACCTCGAATTCCAGTGCATTACCCAGGGTTCGAATCCTCGTTCCAATAATATGTTAGGGCATTCACTTGTATGGTGACAATGGGCCTTTAGGTCCCTTTGTCTTCTAGGCCGGTTCGGCCTTGTACCCCCGCTCCGAGCAAGTGTGCCTTGTAAAGTTGGTAGCCTTGTAGTGGTTGGTTTTTGGACCAATTATCTTTCCTAATAAAAAAAAATTACCTTATTCATATTATTTGAAATCATTTTTTTTTTTTGCTTTTGTTTTTGCTCTTCTTTTTTGTTCTTTTATGACTAAAGCGAATGGGCCTACCCTATTACAACAATTATGACATAAATGAAATTACAACATGTATGTTGTAACAGCCCGGAGTCTCCCGACCACCTTGTGGAGAATTAAGTACAGCGAAAGGGACTCTGGACGAGTTAACCCGAACTATTACCATCACATTCACCGAACAACATCGGAGAATGTGGAACTCAATTTCCAACTCTATTCAATTTAAATTAACTATTACAACACGGCTCTGCTTCTCAGACTCTACGTAATAAATTCCTATAATCAAAACTTGTTAAACTAACTTCACTGTTAACTTAATTCCTTCACCATCATTTTACTCAACAATTGACAATCCAAAACACCTCCACAACAACGACCACAATACCAATCAAATTCTAGATTATAAACTCTCCCCTTACAGGCTTACAAAATTGTGCAGTGACAACATACATTTCATAAAAAGAGCTTCCAATTCATAAATAATCAACAAACACAACGTCATTAAGAGTTTCCAACCAACAAGTAGCAACAATTCAACAATAACACAAACTTCTATCAATTACATCCATACTCAATAATCAGTTTAATAATCATATTCTGAACTTAAATTGGAATAAAATCCAATTCACCAAAGGATTGGAAAGGGTAGTACCTCATTGTCCAAAGAGAGGAAGAAGCAGGGGAGTACAACCACTGGTGGGGGAAGAACCAGAGGCCGGTGAAACACGGCGCAAGAGGGAGCAGCACAACAGCGGCGAACTGTCAGCCCCACGCGCAAGCAACAGCACGCATCGGCGGCGAACCATCAGCCCCACACACAAGCAACAATAGCTGCGGAGGAAAAGAAACACCAGCAGCAGCACCGCGAGAAGAAACACGGCAGCGGCAACACAACAGCAACAACAACGACGACACCAACAAGAAGAGAGAAGGGAACAACGATGCGACCAAAGAAAAGGGAAGGTCCGGCGGGCAGAGGTCGCCAAGTGGCTGGCGAGGAGAGAGAGAAGTCGAGGTGCGAGTGAGAGAGACAAAGTGAATCGGGAGGGAGGAGTCACGGGGGTTGGAGGAAATCGGGGAGAGAGAAAAATGGGTTCTGAGATAACTACGGGAGAAAGAAGGGAGGGCTTCTTAAGGTTTCGAAAACCGACCAAGAGGAGGTATAGGTTATCCAAAAAGGGAAATTTATCATATAAGAATTAGTTTCCACTTTAGGTAAATACTACTATTCAACTAATTTTAAATAATTGAAATCTAAAATACATTTAATCATAACGACATAAATAAATCACGAACATAACAATTCATACTTCATGACTACGTTTAAATAACTAAATTTCTCATTACTAAATATAACTCATAAAATTATATTTCAACTTAAAAAAAATCAATACATAATTAACTTAATAATCATGATTAGCATTTAATAAACCCTTTTAAAAACAAGCATGTTTACATATGCAATACAATAATGCAACCTAGGGTTTCTATATGATTCACCCTAATTAACACTATCTTAATGAGATGACCATGCACTAAATGAACCTAGGCTAACCTACGTTTCGCAAGACTAGGACCTAACATGTTAAACAATAACCATACCAATGCACACGTAGTCACACTAACATGATAGATTATAGGCAATATGAGTTCAACAACCTATAAGTCAAGTGTCTACGTTTCACTAATTGGTCGAGTCAAAGTTAAAGGTACCATGACAGGCATGTATGGAAAAAAGTTCTCAGTCTCTGTCTACATCTTCTCAAAATAATCATCATCGCATTTGCATCACCATCATCTATTTTTAACCACTTCTCCTTCTAAACAACATGTCTCTTATCATCCACGGTTATCTGTAAGCCGTCCCGTTCACTAGTCATGCATGCCAACACTTTTGAAATAGGAATACCACACCCATAATCGTTCAAAAGTCTCATCCTCACTTTAGAGTAAAGATGTTTCATGCGGTATTATTTGACAAGAAATGCCTTAGTAGCTGTAGGAGTATGACTCACATGTTCTGACATAACTTTCTTGTTTTCCATTTCTCCCTCACCATCCACGCTTGCATACACCATTTCCGGGCACACTCGCATTTTTTTACTTCCGTTTTAACATTACTTTCATCCTCCACAACAACACCACTTCCACCAACCTCCATTGCCTTTTCCTCTATCTTGGATTCCCAAATTGCTCGCCAATCAGGAATCCCAGAACACTCACACCTCTATGTTGTTGCCCTCCTCTTTTTTTTTTTTTTTTTTTGACAACGTGCCCTCCTCTCTTAGTTCTTATAGAATGCACCTTTAGCCCTAGTCATACCAAGAACAAATTGTTCGACATATCTCTTATAATACTATTCGACATCCTCCTATTTACGAACACCATTTCAAGTTTTTGAGGTTATTTCATGATATCATTTGCTACGTTAACATTCTGGTTCCCCCAACATACTTGTATTATTCTTCCCTTCTGGTGTACTAAATATTTGTGGTGACTGTAATAAACCTTTCACCACCAAATCACCCCCAACAGAGTCATTGCACTAACTTCATTTCTACGAACAAATCCACTCTCTAAAGGGAACAATGACGTTTATGGCATTCAGCCAGATAAACCAAATAATCATCATCCACACCACGTGTACTTCTACTAGCCACCACATCATTGGAAATATCTTTATTAATAGGCTTCTCCTCCATTTTTCAACTAAACTACTATGTATATATCACCACGGCAATGTAGAATCTGATATCATTTATTCAACTACTCAACACATATTACTTTAAAATATACGAAGCATATTTCAATAAATGACAATAACAACAAAATATACGAATTTGTACTTCAACAGAGATAATATGTAGACATTATCAATGGAACCTGAAATATAGACATTAAAATCCAAGCTCTTATTTCAACGAAAATTACAACTATATTATTTGAATCAACTTGCTAAATAGATTCAAAATGCATATCACCACGACTAACAAATTGTTGTTCAATTAAATGGTACAACTAACTTCCAAATTCGATCTTGTAAAAAAAACTTCCAAATTCGATAATATTTGCTCAACTACTTCATAGATATTACTTAAAAATGTACGAAGCATAATTCAATAAACAAAAATGACTGCAAAATATACGACCTTTTATGTTAAATGGAACATGATATATAAACATTAAAGTCCTAGCTCTGCAAATACGCAACCATATTATTTGAATCAACTTGTTAACTATATCCAAAATGCACTGCAAAACAAGTAAGAGTAAATCCCAAATAAACTTACATATGACCAAATCCAAGCTTATATATGACCGAAATCCAAGCTTCTCAAATTTAAACCAGGTTTCCCAACTTCTCTTGGTAATATGACTTCAATTGCACCATCATCCATGATTGTAAAAGGTGAAAGAAATAGATGACAATAGAACAAGATATCTTTCTTTGTTATGGAGGGAAAAAGGATGAAGGAGGAAGAAAGAGGAAAGGTGAAATTATGGATGACAGACTGACAATCTTATCTATCGTTTACTAACGGGAGGATGACAGTTAACGGGGTTTACTAACAGCCACCAACTATGAGTTAGTAGATTAATCTTTCTTTGTTGTTTTCCTTTTTTTAAAACACTCCTTCGCTAAAGTATTACAATAATGCCACTTGATTTGTTCCATTTACACACCTTGAAGATGAACCGGCGTGGCATGCACAAGTAGTACTTGGTCTAGGGGTAACTAACTGGTAAGTAAGATTTGGAGAAGTATCTCAAATCGTGATTCATTTTATTTTTGGATGAAACACCACTAGAGACACTAGGAGTAAGTTCAAGTTCAATAGAGCACTTCTCTTGGGTAGTAGCAACTCAATCTGACTTATGTAGACCCGTTTCACGTTAACATTAGTGTGCACCAGGCCAAAAGCACGTATCATTTCTGAACAATCCACTATATTATTCAGAAACCCACTATATCATGCAGAAATTCACTATATTAATCTGAAAACATATTATATCATGCAGAGACTACATCATTTCTAAACAATCCACTATATCATTTAGAAAACCACTATATCATGAAGAAACTCACTATATCATTCAGAAACATACTATATAATGCAGAAACTGCATCATTTCTAAATAATTCACTATATTATTCAGACACTGATCAGTATATCATGCAGAAAACTCACTATATCATTCAGACACTCACTATATCATACATAAACTATATCTTTCTATATGTTAAAGCACGTGTCAAAATATACTGCACAACCTACATCTTCCTACATGTTAAAACATTAAAAATAAATCCGCCACTATATTGCATATAATTTCACTGTTTTCCGTTAATAAAATCCATTATATTGTATATAAGTTCACTATATCTCTATAAACTCACTATATGAAGTTAATATCAATTAACAACCCGTGCATACTAAGTTAGTGTAAACTGGGTCTATTTAAGTTTTAAGGCTCTGTTCTTTTGGACTGAACTGAACTGAATTGAACTGAACTTAATTTGTTTGAACTGAACTGAACTTAATTTGTTTGAACTGAACTGAACTTAAGTGAATGAAAATTGTGAGAGGAAACTCTGAACTGAATTTTCCCGAACTAAACTGAGCTGAATTTGTCTGGAGTGAACTTGTAGACACATAATTGTGTCTCCCCATTTAAGGATCCAATGATGAAATATATCGCGGCATTAGTTGGCGCGACCCAACGGAAGAGCAATCTAAAGAACCATTCCAAAATGTGTTTCGAAATGATATTCTAAAGCCCAATTAATTGTTCATGATGATTAATTGTATTTCAAGCCCATAAAATGTTAAATCCATTTTAAAAGCCCAATCAAATATTTATTATTTTAATGGATATTTTTCATAAATATTTTATTATCTTTGATAAATAAATCAGATTTTTAATCCGTAAAATTCCATCTTCGGAATTTTAGGGATAAAAAAGTATCTTCGAAAGACGCGCAATGGAATATGCTCGAATATTCCAGAATATGCGCCAGACGCAGGGGCTGCGCTCAGCGCGCCACGTGCGTCCAGCACATTGGCCATATCGCATCAGGCGAGCCAATGAGCGCCTGACACGTAGATTTTGTGACTCACACAGAGTACTGCGTCAGACGCAAGTCTTGTGTGAGACGCAACATACTTTTCTATCTTTTCCAAACGCGTTTACACATGTGCATCTCTGATTGGGCTGGCTGCGTCAGGCACACCAATGTGCGCCTGACGCGTGGCACTGCGCCTGCCACGTAGGCTTGCGCCTGACACAAGGCTTGCGTGGAGCGCAAGTTTCCCTTTTCATATAAATACCCGTATTTTCCCGAATTACGGAAGGCTTTTCATTATTATTATTTTCACGCACAAAATTCTCTCTAATACTCCGAAATACACTTCGAATACTTCAAACACTCAAACACTCAAACATTCAAATACTTTTAATCAATAAATACTTTCACACTGCGTTCTTGGTTTCACGATTGCTCCGCCTAAAGATCGTTGCGCTCTTCAATCTAAGCCGCATAGGTATAATTCCTGAGGATCCTTGAATAATCAATTATATTTATTGCTTTGAAGTTACTAACAATTTATTTCATGATGTAGATCTCTAAGTAATAATCGTGCCTTTGTACATTCTAATCCCTTTTCTATGCTTTATTTCATAATTATTATTATTCATGCCTTTGTATATTATATGCTTGCCTGATTATTCTATGCATGCCATATGATTGTCCTGCTTATTGCTTTTATCACCCACATGTTATTTTTGCTAATCAAAGACCTAAATAATTGTTCCAGCTAATTCAGATAATTTGGACAACCTGCTAGGTTCCTTGTAAAACGATTGCCTAATAACATGTCACTAAAAAATAGTCTTTTTACGTGTTTCCTGAACCTACTTAGACTAAATATTTTTAGGGTGTTTAAAATATTATTTGATTATTCTTTGGCATAAAATCTGTAATGAATCGATATTTAGTAAAGGCCAGCAATGGGCAATATGGTTCCTGACTGTATTGTACCCTCACCCCCGAACTCAATCTTCGGTTCATTTAGACCATCTATGGAGTCAGGACGGAGAAATCTACATTGGATAATTTATCCCTATGCTTTCCCATATCCAATTAGGTTGATGATTATTCCTAAAAAGAATTGTTGGCGACTTCTTTCAATACAAAACAATTTTCAATAAAACCTTAACAGTGGGGTAGTCAAATCTAATACACGTTCATCCCGCGTAGGCGAAATAAAAACACGCCTACAATTTGGCGACTCCATTGGGGAGGATTTTAAAAATTATTTTTTTAAAAATGAGTGGGTGAAACTTGACAAATACGATTCATTCTTATTTTATGCCTTAGAATAATATACAGTTTTGCATATCCATGGCTATTGTTCAGCCACCATAAGGACAATCTACCTTGCCTCATTAGCACATGTTCTATGTGTGAGGTCACCCCCGGGGGGGTTTGCGCTTTGTCCTTCCAAAATGCTTCCTGAGCGATAGTGTTGGATCTTTGTCATAAGCAAACCTACCCAACCATGGCATTGTTCTCTTGTTCCTGACTTGAGACTGGAGTGCGTCTTACACGTGGCCACCTCTTTAAGCAGGGGTACGAAGCATATGATCAATCTCTTAGTCATGGACTCTTTTCAGTCTGAACCTAAACCTGACCAATAGTTTCAAACATAGAATCGGACTTTAGGTTGGAACTTTTGCATCCATGTTATATGACATTTGCCTCGTGATTGCAATTCTTGCTCGCTATTATTCTGCGCAAATTGTCATTATTATGCGTCGTTCCTAAAACCGCGTCTAAAAACAAGAAAAATTCATCAATCGGCCAATTCGTCGCCTAAATCCCCGAAAAACGTGTCAAGGAGTAGTGCGCCAAGCGCATTAAGTTGCGCCTGGCACACCATTCCCGCGCCAGACGCACGGATGTGCGTCGCGCGCAAAGAATGTCTTGCGCGGCACGCAGCCTCCGTGCATCGCACGCTTTTCGTCAATTTAGCCGTCGTAATTGCCGATCCTATGTTCAAACCTATGTTTGGCTATACGCATCCGCGTAATACATGGTCTAATTAGAGGTCTCACCTAATCAAGCATTCAAAAAAAACAATCGGTCTTTTCATGCAAGGTCAAGTCCGTCTAAAAAAATGCATCTAAAGGGTCATTGTAGAGCTAAAGTTGTCATGCATGTCTACCTCTTCCTATTTCCTCCCTGCTGTTCAACAAATCTATCCCTGTCAATCTTACCTTACCATATTCAACAATTTCAAAATTACATTTTCCAAAATCAATCCTACACCTTCTTCTATTCTACCTTTTTCGAAAATATTTACTAATCATCATCATGCCACGACATTTCAATAAAAATAATATTTTTCAAAATTAATCCATCATCTTTTCCTAAATAAAAGATAAAAACAAAGGGGTTCCTTTCAAAAACGAATTTCGAAAATTCTAAGCCCATTCTAAACACCTTCAATCAACCAAATCCAATTCACTTGCATTCATTCGAAGCCCATATGCATTAGAGTCCATTTTGCATTCATATTAAGTCCTTCTAAACTTGAGTCCATGCATTCATATTAGGCCCACTAGCATTAGAGTCCATCTTAGGCCCATATAAGTCTAGTTCAAGTCAAAGGTAGGCCCATGTGCATCTCTATGTGAACCCTAGTCTATGTCAAGCCCACCCAAGTCTAATCCCGCCTATTCCATGCTAAGTCCAATCCTAGTCAATTTCCAATGTCAAGCCCATGTGCATCTCCCGGTCTAAGTCAAACCTATGTGTCAATTCATATCCTAGGTCTAGTTTACATCTCCATGTAAGCCCTAGTCAGTCTTCGGACTATAAAAATTCATTCTTAGGACTGTAAAAGTTCATCCCTTAAAGTCTAGCCTGCTTGCTCACCCGTAAGTTCAAGGTATAGCGTTCCTTAAGTCTATAGGTAATTTTTGTGTCTAGCCTGCTTGCTCACCCGTAAGTTCAAGGTCTAGCATTCCTTAAGTCCATAGGCAATTTTTGTGTCTAGCCTGCTTGCTCACCCGTAAGTTCAAGGTCTAGCATTCCTTAAATTTTTGAGTCTACCCTGCTTAGTTTAATGTAAGTTTTGAAGTTTAGTTGTCTAGCCTGCTTGCTCACCCGTAAGTTCAAAGTCTAGTTGCCTAGCACTGCTTGCCTTAAGCTAAGAGTTTGGTCTCTCGTTATTGTCCGGCCCTTCCTTAATGTCTAGCCTTGCTTGCTCACCCGTAAGTTCAAGGTCTAGCATTCCATAAGTCCATAGGCGGTTTTGAGTCCGGCTCGCTTAGTCTAATGTAAGTTCCGAAGTCTAGTTGTCTAGCTTGCTTGCTCACCCGTAAGTTCAAAGTCTAGGTGCCTAGTCTGCTTGCCTTAAGTTAAGAGTCTAGTCTTCCTTATTGTCCAACCTTCCTTAAAGTCTAGCCTGCTTGCTCACCCGTAAGTTCAAAGTCTAGTCTCTCCTATCATCACCAAACCCCAATCCAGTTTGCTTGCATAGTCCAGTCCAGTCCATGTCTGCATTTGCATATAGTTAGGCCCATGTGTCCATCATGGTTAAGTCTATACTAGTCCAAATCCCATAACCATTTCCATTTCCATTTCAAAATTATTTTCCATTTTCATTCCCCGTTTCCATTTCCACTTCTCATTTCTCATCTCCATTTCTCATTTCGAAAACATTATTTCTTAAAATTTACGAGGTCCATTCGATTTCTGTTCAGGACGGATCGTGAGATCATAACTTGAGAACGTCCGAAAGAGAGGCAACAAGGTCGACCTACTCCCAGACTCGTCAAGCGCATCCTCACTTTTTCAGACAAATCCTCGACTCTTCTGAAGCATCATCTGAAATGGGGGAAACTAATGAACAACTCAGTGCCATTATGGCTCAACTCACATTGATGAACTCTCGTCTTGAGGAACAAGACAAAGAGATTAAGGCACTGAGGGAGAAGCTAACTGACGAGGACGAGCAAGGCGACACTCCACCACCATTCAAGACCAACACAGAATTGAGATTCGAAAAACTCGAGCAATTGATCCAGTCAATTCCTGCACTCGAGAGTCAGGCTCATGGCCGTGACATCATTGATCCTGAACTAAGGGAAAAACTCCCTAAAAAGGTAACCTTGGGTGACCTCCCAAAATTCAAGGGGGTCGAAGACCCAGATGACCACTTGAGAGCATTTTCCATCTCTATGGCTCTCAAAGGCATGAGCAAGGACCTGTTTGCTTATGTCTTTCCTTTAACCTTGGATGCACATCCATCCAAGTGGTTCAGATCACTGAATAAGGCCAAGCTGAATGACTGGGGGGACCAATGTTGTTAAAATCGAGATTCTAGTTTGAATCGGAAACAACCTTTAGAATCGAATCGTAGAATCGTAAGATTCTACAAACACGTATAATCAAGATATTGCACTCAATCTTCATTGAATATGCTAAAATTATAAGTTAAAATACCTAAAAGTTGGAAAAAAATAGTTGCTTATCCATTATATTGGTAATAACTAACAATATATATCTATTATTTTCTTTGTTAACATGATTTAAATTTGCGAGGTTTTCGCTAGTCAACAGAATTGTATAGAATCGTCTAGAATCGTGAATCGAATCGTCTACCATAATTTGAATCGTAAAATCGTAAGATTTTAAGATTTGAATCGCGATTTTAATAACTTTGACTGGGACTACATCAGAGAAGAGTTCCACAAACAATATGTATACAATACTCAGCTTCCCATTGGCCTTCGTGAGTTGGAGTTAACCAAACAAAACTCCAACGAAGACTTCGTCACCTTCCTTAACAGATGGAGGGATAAAGTTGCACAAATGATTAACAGGCCATCTCAGGAGGATCAAGTTCGACTGGTGATCCGTAACCTGCAGCCGAAGGATGGGGATCATATCAAATTCCAACCTATAGAGTCTTTCATGAAGCTCTATAAGGTAGGCCTGCTGATTGAGGAAGATATACAGGCCAACAAGAATAAGGCTTCTAACAAAACAACAACAACAACTCTTTCAAGAAGAGTAACAATAACCCTTCCAGCTCCAAAAGCAACGACATCAATGCCATAGCTGCTGAAAAGAGAGGCTATCAAAAGCCTCAAAGAACATTCACACCTCTAGGCATGTCCCTAGAAGAAGCCTTCACTAGGCTTCATGCAAAGGGAGCACTTCAGCCTATTGGCCCTACTCCAGACCCTACTCCTAAAAATAGATCCAAGAGGTGGGATTCTAATGCCTACTGCAAGTCCACCAAGGGAATGGACACCCAACATCTGCGTGTTGGACCTTAAAGAATCACCTACATGATATGGTTGAAGACGGTAGATTGCCAATTCCGCCTGCAGCAAAAGTCAGCTATAGCAGCAACCCCTTGGGCAGCACCTAAATAACGCCGGGGCTTAGTCATTTTAACGCTAGTTTTCTAGGTTGAGTCGGAGAGTCCCTACCCTAGCTCATTCATTTCCTTTCTTGTCGAGTCTATGGCATTTAGGCTTTATTTCTAATAAGCCTTGTTCTATTTAATTCTGATTAATAAAAGAATTTCATTTTCAATTTCATTGGCCTTCCATCATTTTATTTATGCTTCTAATTCAATGATGAAACTCGAATCACCTAATGAACTTGACTAATAAAAAAAGATATGAATTAAAAAATAAAAAAAAAGAGAAAAATGAAAAAAGAGGACATACTTTGGATAAGGAGTTATTCCCCTATCTCTTCCATTACCTTTCATAAGCCATCCTCATACAACCAAAGAAAAACAAAATCCCTTCAACATCAAAGCTCCGCAGATATCCTTCAAGCCTTCCAATACCATAAACCAAACTTGTGTGCAAGCCTCACTACATCAAAATATATCAATGCCAGGCAAAAACAAAGAGTGAAAAATATTCAAAGTGCGAAAAAAATGAAAAAAAAACAAAAGAAAACGCACAGGATAAAAAAAAATGCAAAAAGAAAGAGCTAAAGGCAAAGAAATAAAAAGTTACGCTAGGGGGACTTGCACACAAGTTCTACCCCTCATTCAAATCCTTCAATCCATCAAACCTTAAATCTATATAATCCAAATTCATAATCCTTTCATCAATCCTAACTCCTTCTCCAAGGTATGTCCAAGCCCGCTAGGTTGAAAACCCGAAAGGGCGGCCTAGGCAAAAGTTAGGGCACAAAATAATAATAATAAAAAAAAATCAGATCTGGAACTACGAATGGTCTGATTCCACAAGGATACGTAGGAATCCTCATCTCGAGGTCCGACCGCTTCAATAAAATAAATTAGTCATGGTCTAATGATTTGACTTTCTAGAATGTAGGAGCATAATCTCTTTCTAGATCCCGACATAGACTTGAGTCTGAACCTAGCCTCGTTAAAGCCTTTTCCTACCTACATTTATATAAGTCACAAATTCAAACCTTTTATTTTTCAATCCAAACTCTCCTTTTCCCCGAAGGACTCTCCGACAATTCCATGGTTTCTGGCGATATTTGACTTTGCCCATGTCAACTTCCCAAAGAAGAATCCCCAGTGCAATCCCCAGTGAAAACTTTCAACGTAAGACATAGCAACTACACTTCAATATCAGATCAACTACATTGCAATATCAGATCGAGTACATTTCAATCAAGGCTCAAGCCTAATTCAAGGCAAGCTCACCCAAAGTGGGGGCTTCCAACGTGTGGTGGTTCCTCCAATTCAAATCAAACTCCCGAAAAGTTGTAATCGGCGGATCCCGTTTACGGACCCCGATCATTTACTACAAACGATTTTCAAAAATCATTCTATCTATTCCTGATCATTCTATCATTCTACACATCTTCTAGCCTTGCAAAACCCTGACCTTGCATTGCATTTCATACATTCTAGTCTTGCAAAACCCTGACCTTGCATGATGTGTCATCTCCCTTAGCTTTGCATAACCTTAATCCTTGCATAGCGTCTCATGCATCCTTAGAGAGTCTAAGTTTGCATTATTGCATCATTATGTGCTTATCTGAGTTGTTTGCACCTATATGCTAACATCTTCTCCTGCAAGTAATCAGATTACTTGTAGTTATTGTCCTGCATACTAACTTTGTTTTGCAGAGACCGGCGGTTATAGATCAATTCTAAACTGCAGAGCGTTTAGAATCGTTCTCCGTCCCGACACCGTATACTTTGACTATCGGTTTCCTGAACCTCAGTCAAAGTGGGGGCTTCTGCAGACACATAATCGTGTCTCCCCATTTAAGGATCCAATGATGAAACATACCGCAGCATTAGTTGGCGCGACCCAACTGAAGAGCAATATAAAGAACCATTCCAAAATATGTTTCGAAATGATATTCTAAAGCCCAATTAATTATTCATGATGATTAATTGTATTTCAAGCCCATAAAATGTTAAATCCATTTTAAAAGCCCAATCAAATATTTATTATTTTAATGGATATTTTTCATAAATATTTTATTATCTTTGATAAATAAATCAGATTTTTAATCCGTAAAATTCCATCTCCGGAATTTTAGGGATAAAAAAGTATCTTCGAAAGACGCGCAATGGAATATGCTCGAATATTCTAGAATATGCGCTGGACGCAGGGGCTACGCTCAGCGCGCCGCGTGCGTCCAGCACATTGGCCATATCGCGTCAGGCGAGCCAATGAGCGCCTGACACGTAGATTTTGTGACTCACACAGAGTCATGCGTCAGACGCAAGTCTTGTGTGAGACGCAACATACTTTTCTATCCTTTCAAAACGCGTTTACACATGTGCATCTCTGATTGGGTGCGGTGCGTCGAGCACCAATGTGCGCCTGACGCGTGGCACTGCGCCTGCCACGTAGGCTTGCGCCTGGCGCAAGGCTTGCGTGGAGCGCAAGTTTCCCTTTTCATATAAATGCCCGTATTTTCCCGAATTACGGAAGGCTTTTCATTATTATTATTTTCACGCACAAAATTCTCTCTAATACTCCGAAATACACTTCTAATACTTCAAACACTCAAACACTCTAACATTCAAATACTTTCAATCAATCAATACTTTCACACTGCGTTCTTGGTTTCACGATTACTCCGCCTAAAGATCGTTGCGCTCTTCAATCTAAGCCGCATAGGTATAATTCCTGAGGATCCTTGAATAATCAATTATATTTATTGCTTTGAAGTTACCAACAATTTATTTCATGATGTAGATCTCTAAGTAATAATCGTGCCTTTGTACATTCTAATCCCTTTTCTATGCTTTATTTCATAATTATTATTCATGCCTTTGTATATGATATGCTTGCCTGATTGTTCTATGCATGCCATATGATTGTCCTGCTTATTGCTTTTATCACCCACATGTTATTTTTGCTAATCAAAGACCTATATAATTGTTCCAACTAATTCGGATAATTTGAATAACCTCTTTGAGTTCCTTGTAAAACCATTGCCTAATAACATGTCACTAAAAAATAGTCTTTTTACGTGTTTTCTGAACCTACTTAGCCTAAATATTTTTAGGGTGTTTAAAACATTGTTTGATTATTCTTTGGCATAAAATCTGTAATGAATCGATATTTAGTAGATGCCAGCAATGTATTGTACCCTCACCCCCGAACTCAATCTTCATTTAAACATCTATGGAGTCAGGACGGAGAAATCTACATTGGATAATTTGTCCATATGTTTTCCCATATCCAATTAGGTTTATGATTGTTCCTAAAAAGAATTGTTGGCGACTTCTTTCAATACAAAACAATTTTCAATAAAATCTTAGAGGGTAGTCAAATCTAATACACGCTCATCCCGGTGTGGGCGAAATAAAAACACGCCACTGACCGAACCGAACTAAATTTTCATTAATTCAACCAAAAAGCAGGCGCTATTAGCCAATTGACATGTCTTTAGAAAAAAAAAATCTCCGACTTCTGAATGAGTCTGCCTGGTTAAAAATGGCGTGGAAAAAAAATTACCATTGCCAGTCTGTCATCGATAGATGGCTTGCTCGCAACCTTACGTTTTTTGATCTAATGGTCGGGCACGATCGCATAGATGGCTCTCTTTTCCTTTCTTTGTACTTTTTGAGCTGCTGAAATTTCACAATTGAACACAATCTAAAAAATTCAGCACAAAAAAATAATTCAGCACAACGTTATTTTCTCTTCTTCAGCAACTAGCGCAACACATATGAATACAGCGCTCACAGTTTTTCTTCCATGTAAAGCCCCATAATTATTAATCTATAAAACGGCGAATGATTTTAATTGCAAAAAAAGCTCAATGAAAACTGCTTCACGACTGAATAATTTGCCATGTGGGTTCATTGTTGTTGCTGGGAATTTCAAGAAATCTCAACCCCCTAAGGTATACTTCCTCCTCTCTTATTTTTTTTTTATTTTTTTATATAATTGCACCATCTGAGTTTCCACGTGTATCAGTGCATAATTTAGATGATAAGTACTCTCTCCGGTCTTTATTAGTTTACCCCATTTGATTTTTGACACTATTCACATACATTACTTTGACTATCTCTTGATCGATTTGTCTTAAGAAAAATATAGTCGTGTGAGATCTTTGTTAGATTAAATCTCGATGTGTAGTATCCAAATATCAAATTTGTAATTTTTGCTTATTGATAATGAGAGATATTAAGGTTCAAATTAGTGTATCGGCAAATGTGCCCCATAGAAAGGGGTAAACTAATAAAGACCGGAGGGAGTATATTTTATGGTTTACTTAATTTTTTCTTTTTGTTATCTAGTGTGTGTTTTTGAAGGTTTGAAATTAAAATGAGAGCCTGGTTGGTTCATTATTTTTGGCTCTAAGAAAGGAATCAATTACCGATTCTTTTTGTTCTTTGTTTGGTTGAATCGTCATCGATCCATTCTATTACTTGGTGGTATTGGACTCCCCAATTTTTTACCATTAATTTGAGGTAATGGCTACCATTCCCTTTCTATTTCCAAATAGCCAATAAGAGTAGTCATTTTTGTTATCATTCCCTTCCTCCTTTTGTTTCCATTTTATATTTTGAACCGAATGTCCCGTGAGTATGAGCTTAACTTTGGGGATTGAGTCACTCTAAGGGCTCGTTTGGTTCAAGATATGGAATGGAAAGGGAATGAATACAAATAAAAGAGGGAAATGGTAACAAAAATGGTTACCTTTATTGAGTGTTTGGTTCCTGCCAAGGTATGGAGATCAATGGTAACCATTACCACCAAGTAATGGATTTTGTTACTCGAGGGGGAGAGGAAGGTAACAAATTGGGGGAATCCATAACCATCAAGTAATGGTAATAGATTGATAAGGGGTTGAACCAAACTAGTAGAAAGGGAATCGGTAATCGATTCCGTTTCTTAAAAGCCCAAAAATTAGTGAACCAAACAACCCCTAAGTGTTTGGGAGAGTTTGATATCATGGGGTAAAATTGCATATTAATGATAGTGTTCTAGGTATAATTATTATGTGACTTTATGCATTCTATGTTGTTTGTTTGTAGTTTATAGGATCTTTCTGAAAGTCGAAAGAGTGAGAACGTGATAGGTTGTAACGAAGAAATGCTTGATCACAGGGAGTGTAGTTTAGGTGGGTTTTGAGAATTGGCTAGTTGTTGCTCACGTCATGAAGGGGTTGTGAGCACTGGTTGCTAAAGGGAGAATTGTGAAGAGCCAACCCAATTACGACGAGGTTAAGGTAGCCTGGATTCTACTGTCAAGTGTTCGTAACGTAAATTGTATTGATTATGGATTCAACTCGCATCATGTGGAAGGGATTCTTGATTTTATGGATTTTCAGAATGAGAAATTGGTATCCCATCAATCCAAAGGGGATAGGAAAAACTTTTATGTGGAAGTTTCTCTTTAAATCTCGACCACTTTCAATATTGTTTGTTAGCTATGGAAGAAAATGGCAATTGATAAAACCTAGGGGTTGAAAATGTTCATCGGCAAGGAAAACTCTAAAAGGATGAAGTAAGGGGGTTTCCCTTTAAAATATTTCCTTTCTTTTATGAGGGGTTATGAGATTTCTTGATAGGGTTGCTTTCAAATGCCCGTACAGGTAGTGATAGTATTTTGTACCTAATCAAGACATGGTTCCTAACTTGCGAAGGTGGAGATTGTCGTGAGTGACTTTTGAACGAGGTGGGACAAAATTCTAAATCATTTGAAAGGTTTGCAACGAAGGTTGCGAGAGAGGGAAGGGCTATGGAGGAGTTTTAAGGTGTTTTTTGTGGCTCATTGGACAACATTGTCCCAACACTTAGTAAAGGACTCACCAAGTTCAACAATAGCATGTTGGGGGTAACTACAAGCCATCCAGCAGAAGGGTCATATTGCCTTATGCTTTAAAGTCGTGATATGGTGTGCGACAATTTGAAAGGGGCGAAAATTGTAGGTTATTGAGCCGCCACACTTCAAGGTACTGTTCCTTCGGATACTTGACAATTTCTTATGATGTTTCAAGCGCTACTTCACAGCCAAGCTGTTTTAGTATGATTCCTTTATAATTTTCACCGCCATGATGTACCTAGCTGAATGACACAGTCCTGTGGTGAAGACATCATAAAGATGTAAAGAAGGGTTTTGGGACAAGTTCAAGAAGCAATTCTACCTTGAGAATGTTGCGCAACTTGCGATGAGAAAGCTACATGAACTAAAGCACACGGGGTGGATGCGTGACTAGATTAGTCGGTATTCAACTAATCATCTCTTTCCAACATGATTAAGAGTTATCACCTTATCATATTCATGGACCATCAGCAACAACTGGCAGCAAGAGGTGAAGCAGTGTCATGCCTAGAATCTTTCTAAAGCCATTGCAATAGTAGAGTCCTTAAAGAAGTGGCAAAGTTTCTAATCGAGTTCCAATGAGATACTCATTAAAGAAGGATAAGCAGAAGCTGGTCATTGACAACCGATCTTGTGGGGAAGATACTTGCCAATCGAGGGCTAGAATAGGGATTGAGGAAGGACAAGGTCAATAGAACATCAGCTGAGTTTTCTGTTTTTGGAAATAGTTCCTAAGAGTGTTTTCATGTTTCTTGTTAAATTTTGCAATATGCCAACATTCCATGTATTGGTCACTAATGTGAATCCATAACTTCCTTTACAATACATGAAAGACTTTGAAGTTGCTTATTTTCCCCCCTTGTAGGATTCTGAACCACCTCCAAGAATCAAATCCAATGTCAAGCAGAATTTGCAGTTTTTGAAGTTATGGAAGGTACTGAATTTCCCAGTACACAAAACAATCTTGCTGGTTGTGACAAATTGATCTCCACTCTTCAGATAATTGTGTTTGTAGGAGTTCCAGCAAAAACATTCCAGCATACCTAAGCCAGCTACTAGCTATCGTAGAAAGAGGGTGGAGAAGGAGGACCTTCCCCCAGATACAGAACTCTATAAGGATCCAACATTGTCACTCTATTAGTAAGTTTCCCATTAGGTAAAATCCTTCTTCAAAAGTTAATGTCATTTTATGTTTCTCAGCTTTTGATGAAGTTACCTCTGTTTTATACTCTAATGCAGTACAAATCAGGTTGTTGACTGTGCTGTCCCTGTCTTGCTTGTTGATGGTTATAATGTTTGTGGCTACTGGGCAAAACTGAAGAAGCATTTTATGAGTGGGCAACTTGATATAGCACGGCAAAAGCTAATTGATGAACTTGTGCAGTTCAGCTTGGTAAGAGGTTTGTGCTTTGCTTCTCAGATGGAATATTTGGCTTCTGCATGCTGTTGCACATCAAGAGAACATTTGAGTTGTTGACTGACACAATTAAGTCTTAAAATCTTGAAACTAACAAGTTAAATGTAAAATAGATCTGAAATTTGTTTCTTGACGTTGTACATGGAATTTGGGTTATCTTAAGAACAAATACCTACCAATTAGCTGGTCAACTATGACTGATCAATATATGCAGCAGTTGTATATTGCTTATGTGAATCTCTTTGGTGTTTGCATGCGTTTGTGGAATGTAAGGCTTACATGTAATTTGCAATGACATACTTGCTTTTGTTGTAACTTTTCTGTTTAACTTTTTGGAGCCACCACTTATTCCATAATCTTGAAAACTTAACAGAAGTTAAGGTGGTGACTGTATTTGATGCAATGATGTCTGGACTACCTAACCACAAGGAAACTTTTGCTGGGTATGTGCTTCTAAAGCTCAACTGGTTTTCCTTCTCGCCTGTTGCTTTGTTGTAGTTCTTTTAACCATTGGTAAATTTCAAGATGCTGACCATTTTACAGAGTTGCTAATGATAAATATGAAAAGTAGTTGCAGTAAAGTTGGATATGTAGACCTGGAGGCTGGAGCTCCCTTTTTATGATCTCGTAACCCTTGAATCTGGACGAGTGATAGAACTGATATCAGAGTAATATGAGTGTATCAATAGGCAGCTTTGGGCTACTTGAAGGAAAACACTAGAGCCAGAAAGCAACAAATAGTGATGTCTCTGGTGTTTGTGGTTATGGCAGCAGCTGGGTCTTCTCAGCAGTTAATCATGATCAACTGCGAATGCCTTTTTTTCCTATATTTTCTGTAGCCAAGATTATCAGACAAGTGATGTAGAAAGTTCTGCAAAAACTTCACTTAGTTGTCTTCCTTTTGTTAGAGAAAACTTGTCGACATTTTTTAAAATGCGGAAGCAAAATAATCATGAACTGCATGTTAAATTATATAAGGATGAAAATAAAATATGTTACTGTAGTGGCAGAGTCGATTTTCTTAAATGGGAAGATTGTCCAAGGTTCCAATTTCTTTGACTATCTAGGAGCTAGCCCAAGAGGATGGGGAATTGGATGGAGATGTGGCTCATAGAACGAAAGCAGGTTGGTTGAAATGGAAGAGTGCACATGGGGTTACTATGTGACCGTGGCATGCCCCAAAGTTTGAAGGGAAAATTCTACTGGATGACAATTCTACCTGCACCGTTATATGGCACGGAATGTTGGGCCATGAAACAATATCACGTTCATAAGATGAATGTGGTGGAGATACGTATGTTACGTTAGATGTGTGGCCAAGAATGAACAGTTGAGGAATGGGATATAGGAAGAAAGTAGGAGTTAATCTATTCAGAACAAGATGAGGGAGAATCACTTGAGGTGGTTTGGCCATGTAAGGCAGAGACCAAGTTGTGCATCGGTGAGGAGGCTCGAAGAGTGGCAAAGTGGTGAGACCGTAAGGGGTAGGGGAGGACTTAAGATAACTTGGTTGAGGTTAATTGAGATTGATATGAGTCTATTTGGACTTCAGGATAATATGACGTTGGATAAGGTGGAGTGGAAGGAGAGAATATTATGCGGATGGCACTACTTGACTCTATTTTTATCCCTTTCCTTTACTTTTACTTCTCGTGTTTGCAAACTTTTCTCCTAAAGCCTTTATATTTATTTTCCTTCAAGGTCTTTTGTAAACTTTCTTGCTTTCTTCACATTTGTTTTTTTTTTCTCTCTTTACCTTCTTCTACAATTTTTTTTCAAATTTTATCTTTATCCTCATATCTTCGTTTTCTCTTTAAACATCAATATAATTCTTGTTCCTTTGTTTTCTCCCGTCTTACTTCCCTCGCTTTCGCTCTTTCATTTTGGGACTAAGTCTTTGTTGTTGTGGTTGTGGTGGTGGTGCTCAAGCGATTTCATGTTCTTAATATCTGTTCAACTCAGATTTTACAACCTTGAACTCCTTTGCGAACATTTTTGGTGAAGAAGTTTCAAGGGGATTAGTTTCTATTGCCTCACATGGCAAGCCCTCTGGAACTGAAGTATTTCATCTTCTTGCTTTTTAAAAATTCACAAAAATTTCACTGCCATAATGACTGTCAACTCCCATATTATAGCCTTTCCATAAGATATTGATTATTTACTCAAATGTTATTCGATCATGACGCTCTTTCAGTTCTCTTCTGAATTCTGCTTTAATCACCTATGTTTCCGATAGAGTGAGTGCTTGTTGCTCAGACTATGAACGACATGTAAATGAAGTGTGTCCAACTTCACTGCAGTAATAACAATGCAGTGGTAGCTTGAGGTTGTGAGTTGAGGCAGCAATATCACAGTGGCTACTTTTGGATACCTACTCACACAAAACTTGTGTAGAATACTCTACTGACAAGTGATCTAATAAGTAATATCAGATTACTATGTTTTTGAAACAGGGAAGAGCGGAGGAGAGGGGGGGGGGTTAAAATATTTAAAGAAATCCCATAGTCAGGTGGCCTTTTGTTTGACCTAAATTGTTAGGAGGGAAAAGCAGAAGCTATTTGCCAGGGTAATTCTTCCTTGATTTTGAAATCTGAAAATGGAACAATAAAGTCAAAAATAATGAAGAAAAATCCTATATTAGGAATGTAGTAACCCCAAAGAAAACTAGAAACTTGCAAGTTATATGGAAGATTCAGAACCAACAAATGGAAATAAAGCCAAGATTCCAGAAAACAGTTGACAAATCAATGTAAATGGGAAAGACAAGAATTACTTGAAGAGGTAAAAAAGTAAAATGAACATTTAAAGAGAAGAAAAGACTTGTGGTTTTATCATCCTCTCATCTTCTTTTTGTGGACGTCTTATCCTTTTCCATTTTATCCTTCTTTAATTAAACACCATTTAGTTTGTTCCAGGATCAAAAATTGAAGTCATTGTTGTCTATGTTCATTTGACATTTTCTACAATTTTATATTTGTATTTTGCAGAGTGGACATTATCTACTCCGCGGACTCATGTGCTGATGCATGGATAGAAAAGGAGGTTATATGCACACTGTATATACTTCAGCATTCCAAAATTCTTTTAGATAAGCTGTCATACCTGAATTACATCTGATTCTTTGTCTTTTTCTGCTGTGTTTTCTTTCTGTCCCCTTTTTCTGTTAAGCTCTTCCCTTGACTACCTTTCCCTTTCTCTGTGTATCCAAATAAGCTCTTTTCAGTAGAGGACTCAAGTCAGAAACATAGAATCGGAGAATTTGAGGGCTACCGACTAGATGATAAATTTCCTTTACTAGAAAAGAGAGAAGATTATATATCTTCAATTCTTTATCCCACCTGTATAGATCCTGTGATCTTACTGTGTGGCCAATGTGAGTCAAAATCAATTTTTTTTTTTTTGAGCTGTTGTATGCAGCCCTATCTATGCACCACACTTGTTCACAGAGATCTTGTTTTATTATTTCGTCCAAGGGTGAATGTATTCAATTTAGTTTACCAGATATCAGATATACCGAATGCAATTGTTACTTCCCCGTGCTTAGCATAATCAGCCATCTTGTGTTTTCTATATATGTGTAAACAGGTGGTGGCACTGAAGGAAGATGGTTGCCCAAAGGTTTGGGTAGTGACATCTGATCATGCTCAACAACATGCAGCTTATGGAGCGGTATGCATTCCCCTTTTATCTAATTTCTTAGACATGAGACAAGGGAGTTGAGTAGAGAAGAATTACAGTAAATTGGGTGAGAGGATAAAGAGAAGATTACTTGTATTATTAGGCTTCTCGGTTCCTCCTATAACCTAAGGCTCAGACTTTGGCAAATGGCTTTTGGATGGCCTTTTCGTTGAATTTTTTTGGCTTTTTTATGCGCCCAAAAAGCTAAATAATACTTCTATGTTAGTAAGCTGCTTTTGGTTGTCTGGACAGCTGGCTTTAGGACCATAAGAAAACTGGCTTTTAGCCAAATAATAGTAGACTTCAATTTTCAGAGACTCAGGGTGCCATTCCTTGTACAAATTTATACACAGCCAAAAGTCTTTTGACACCTAGAAGTTCTTTTGCCTGAGGCTCAGGGTGCAAGTCCGTGTAATTAAGTTTGATCAATCTATACTGAAGGGGATTAGACTCTGAAGGAAAATAGCCAAGTTATGTCCCCATTAAGGAGACCTTTGTGGACACATTATGTTAAAAACCATTAAGTTACCTTCCAACCCTGCCACAGCCAGAAGCACGAACGATGCTGTATGGCTGTTGTTTTTCTTCAAATAACACCCCTCTCCCTATTCTCCCCACCAAAAATAGAAAAACCTTCATTCTCAACTAAGAAGATGATCTCTCTTGTCTTTCTTCCCTACAAGCCCATTTCATCTTCTTTTGCTTCTCAGTCATAACTATAGGTAGGAGCCAAAAGAGCTGCAAGTAATCAAGTATATGAAAGAAATTCAAGACAAACAAACACTAAGTAGGAGCAATCTGTAGACTCTTCTTGCAATGGAAATATATGTAGACTCCTCAACACCCTTCCCAGTTGCCACTTGCCACAATAGTTGCATTTTGTGATCATATCGTGATAAGTCCTCATATGACTTAGTTCCACAGAATTGGATAAGATACTTGAACAAATTATTAATCTTGCATAGCTAGATTCTCAAAACTACTATGGAGGGTCTATAATTTAATGACATCGATATTTTTGTCATTGAAAATCTCTTGCTTTAGATTCTTCCATGCTCGCTTGAATGTGGATGTTTTGGCAATTCAGTGAATATCCCCATCATTTAGTGCCAGTTAGTTTAAAAAAGAGCCTTCGTGTCCATATATTACTTTTCCCACAACAGTTGATCGGGTTTAGACAAAGCCTCCTTGCTTGAATATGGATGTTTTGGCAATTCAGTGAATACCATGTTGTCAAAACAAGGCCACATCGTATCGTATCACCCACGTCGTAAAGGTTTTCAAATCTACCGAACCCATATTACCCGCATCGTAAAGGTGTAAAAAAACGGCGTTTTAGGCAAGTTCTAGAGATATCTCATGGTCTAAGCCGATATTTAGCAGTATGACAACCGCATCATCCCCGTTCCCGCATCACCGTGACCGTTACCGTGATCGTGACCGAAATCGCATTTTCGAACTATGGTGAATACCCCTATCATTTTGTGCCAATTAGTTTAAAAAGAGCCTTTGTGTCCATATATTAATTTTCCCGCAACAGTTGATCAGGTTTAGACAAAGCCTCCTTGAATTCTGCATACTCTTGCTCTACCGTCAACCGTGTCCCGTAGCTCTCGGGACTTGAGCGTAACTTCATTTCCAGACCCTGTTTAAGATACCTTTCCCACTTAAATTTTGGAATTAAGGGTTGAGATGAAGTATTGACATCATTTCCCGTGATTGAAGTTACTAAAAATTTAAATTTAATATTTTTATATGTTTCTTTCCGGTGTTTTGGTGGCTCAATTGTGTTTGGCTCTCCTTCGATCTCTATACGGAATTCGGATTTTTTGGAACTGGATGAACCCGGCTTTAAGAAGTAAATGAATTTGCTCCATAGTACGTAGTACATGGAAACACCATACAAGCTTACACACCCTGCTGCTCTGATATGTACTTCCTCCACTTAGTACATGTTTTTTTGAGCACCAATTTAAGAAAAAAATTATTTTCAATAATATGAAATTTGCACATTTATGTCATTCATTTCAACATTAGCAACTTTAGTTCATATAATTGCTCAGCTTGCCGTTTTTGATGTTATTTATCCTAATGTTCTGTCATCAAGTTAGACCAATAGTTTAGCTTGAGAAATACTGCACATAATGATGACCAGAAAAGTACTGGGCAAGTCATGTGGTGCAAACACAACCATGATTCTTTCGATAAATTCATGAATTTAGATTGACTTGTTTTATGGAAGTGAAAGAGAGTGGCATTTCACATGGAGCCTGGAGGTTGTATATTTAAGCAGCTTGCTATTCATGCTTTTCAAAACCGGGTGAGGAAATTGTGAACCAAAGTCCATTTCAGATTTGTGGCAATAAGACAAATGATCTAAATAGCTGATCTTAGTTTGAAGACAAAGTGGTACTTTGGCACCTTCCTTCGATGGCTAAACCTGGTTTATTCCGATTCGTGTTTCCTACGTTGCCTAAGGATTAGCCTGAGGGATACATTACTTTTTTGGGCTAATCTTTCTCTGTCACGGATCTCTTGCTCGATGTCCACTGCAAAAATTTGATCTGAAGACCTGGGGCCACAATTGATTTGATCCTGAGTCGAGTCTTAAGAATCTGCACCTTAGCCAAATTCGAGGAAGATCATATGGAAATGAGCTTAACTTTTGAAAACTTGGGAGGAATGTCATTGACCTTCCTTATTCAAGGAGTAGCCACTTTAAGACATGACACAACATGGTATTAAATCTCGGCCGCATCACCGTGTTGTGACTGCATTGTTTTTGAGCTTATAGCGACCGAGATATTAGGTTGCAACAGCCGCAAACCATCCACATTGGCTGTGAAAGTGTTTGCGATTGAATCTGAGATTTAAAACCATGCACAACTATACATGATTACATGCAGCTGAGGGAGCATTAAAATGAAATATAATCTTGTATCTCTGATTGCTAATGCTTTGATTGCTAATGCTCTGATTGTCACACATATTTCAGGGAGCTTTTGTTTGGAGCAGCAAGGCACTGGTCTCTGAGGTAAGTTGTCATTTGTCACATTATGATGCTAATGTCTCATGTTTGCTCCATGCTATGGGTTACATCTTTTGTTGCGGGAAACTGTATCATCTGTGTTCTAATTTTAGTGATCAGTTTCTGTTTCAGAATAGATCTTGGTCACAAGCTTTTAGTTGCCTGATCACTATCTTTAGTTCTATGGTTTACCCATTTAATATGTTTTACGGTCAAGAATAAGGAAACTATTGGCTAAGGGTCTTTCCTGAGATCTCTTAAGCTGTGGTGGTTTAGTCCTTTTTGTTGAATTGTGGCCGAGGTCAGCATTTAAAGGAACGAGGGACTGATGGACTTGCTGGTGTCTGAGGTTTGTGCTGATTCTGGCAGTTAGGCTTAAAGAGCAACAATATGAAAACTAGCTGCTATGTGTCCATTCCTTCTGTTGATCTTACTTCCTCTTTTCGAATTTTGCTGTACAGTAATGCCCTCACTAGAATGCACCATACGAAATGAAACATCTTGCCCGGTTGCAGATCAAAAACAAGAATCAAAATGAAACCCATTCTTATTCCGCTTTGAAGCTGATTTTTCCAAACATCTTCATATTTTTCTTTACTGAGGCGTAAAAGAATCGTCCCTTGTTCTCCTTGAAAAATTCAGTTGGTGGCTCTTAGTATCAACCTATGAGGGAAAGTTGCATATTGTTTGCTGACTCGTGTATGATGTGCATTGCAACTAAGAGATGAACTAGTATGACCTACGGATTGAGGATCTATATCCTTTAAAATTTGTAGCTTGAACTATATCTTTTTGGAGCCTCATGAGTGGGCATTCACTTGTTTTCGCCTTGAGACTTTGAGAGTTGAGAATCCATGTACTCTATCGTTTCATTAAAATTCTTGCTCCATCTATGCAGAAGTAGTTATCTCATGGTATCGTTTTGGGATAGGATACTTCTAGTTAGACGATTTCATGCCATGAGACAGAAAATGTCAGCCCACTTCTTAATGAAAGTCATCTCATAGTTCTAGAATAATTATAGGAGTCACCCTATATTTTTTTTGCGATTCACTGCTTTCTTATCATTCATCTCTCTCACAAGATTTACCACATCCGTTTCTCACAATAATTACCTTTTGGGTTATCGTGAAAATGTATTATGTTTCCAGAAAGAGTAGTGTATCATGTTTGAATATCTAAGTTACCTTACAATGAGTGATGGAAAGTGCGTAACTAGGAAGAAGTTCCAAGGGTCTTTATTTGTTTGAACGAGAAATAAAATATCACTCCATTTCTCAACAAAAGAAAGGTAAGACTTGAGACACTCGACCTTTTTTTGTTTTCTGGAATGGACGAGTAAATTGTTTCGTAAGTTAGTTAACCTACTCATATTGTATTAGTATTAGAAAATTTTAGCAGAATTCTGGAGTTTTTCATTTTATGGAAGAGGCAGAATTAGTGAGGAGTTGCAGAGTAGATTCAGTACAAAAAATTGTCTGTTGATATGAAGAACATAAGGCATGTAAAATGCAACTAACTCATCATCCTACTTGTTTTGACTTTGTATCTTTCATAAAAAATCAACTTAGTTTGTAACAATATGATATGAAGTGTTCACTTGTATCTTTCATATTATCATATTCTTGAGTATTTATATAGAAGCACATAACACTGAAAACCCTCTATTTTTTATCTTAAGTTTGAACTTAAGCCGTCTTTTTGGTTCATGTGCTATCAATAACACTATCTACCTGATGGTCATGCTAATAAAGATTTCATTTTTCCAAAATGGAGTCTTGGCATCGCAATTTCACATTTCCTCTTTTAGTAAGTATTCTTTACATGTGTAGAAATGGAATATATGATGGTATACAAAGTCAATTGTGAGTCCGCATACAATGATTACACCATAATCATCTAGGAGAGAAATGTATACTTCTCCAAATATTTTCTATCTTGGAAGATCTTTCATTATACTATTCATAGATAAAGTTTCTGAAAAATAGCTTCTCTGATCTTTCTAGTTTCTACTAACACATTTCTCATCAAGTTCTTGTTGTCCTTCAGCAATCAGCCTTAGTTATAGTAAGCTCCTTAATTTTTTTTCTGTTTTCCATCATCTAATATATGGTGATTTTTGGTCCGTGTCATTTTTAAAGAGGAATATTTGAACTCCAAGCACATGTCAATGCAAGACAATTATATAAAGACCTTTCATTTGACACCTAGATCTTGCTCTACCTAACCTTTGCTGGTTCGCTCCAAGTAGCATTGCATGCTTGTATGATATTTTGGATATCAAATGGACCTACCTCAAAGGTGATTTGATGCGTCAGATTTCCCTTCTTTTGCAATCACTTCGCTATAGCACTTGTTGCTCTAGCTAATTGTTCACCTTTCAAGGGTGATTTATATGTTATGTATAGTCGTGCATGAGGACATATTGGTCAAAAGGTAGACGATTTCCAAATGTTATAGGAACTTCTGCACTAGTTTAGAGCAAACCCAATGGATGATCCCAAATTTGGGATTATCAATTATTTTATTAGTTCCTCATTCTTCCACTTCACTTGTGATCTACTTTGGATTTTACCATCATTTCTTTACCTAAATGGATGATCTACAATTTTGGATCCTCACATTCGCTCTCCTACTCTTTACTTTATCCCACAAATATATCCATTTTCCTCATCTCCGTCTTCATCCTATGTTTTTAATTATTATGGATTATTTAGGAATCGATGAATGATTATTGAGTGTTAATAATTTATAGGAAAAATTGACAACAAAGGTCTTAGCTATGGGCGTCCTACCATAAAAGGTTCCAACTATGGATTTTTCCACAACATGCCAAAATTTTTTTTCATATTTGACACGCATGTGACCTGCAACAACAACTAAATTAGGTTACGGAGCCACATGCCACATTTAATTGGCTCACCGGACCCAACCTTCAAATTTTAAAACACCCTTCCCCCTACTTGGTTTCTTCTCAATGCTACATAGTCACTCTATCTTCCATAGAAATAACTCGAAGCACCCAATCATCAATGACACCACCTTCAGCCAAATGCAAAATTGCATAATTGTAAGTACTTCTGCTAAATTGTGAGACATGCTGAACAAGAAAAACAAAAAAGTTCCCACTTTTCCTCCATGAAAAGTAAACCACATGAAATCTACAATCACAACAGTCATCTGGTCATTAATCCTAATTCCTAGTTTTGGAGAACCAAACTTTGACTCTTGGGTCATTTAAATCATCGAAACAGAGATGTATTTGGTGATGATGAAGAAAGATTTGTGGAAAATAAAGAACTAGGATAATAGAAGTAGGAAGATTCGAGAAATATAGCTTTGAGAAATTTAATGGAGTACCTTAGCTTTTAGGAAGAATATGGGAAATTCTAGTTTGAAACAAAAGAATTGGGCTTCGAGAATAATCAAATGGGTTTTTGGTGATGGTGAAGAAACTCTTAATGGAACTGCCTTTCAAATACGAAATCGCGAAATTGAAGCTCACTGAAATTCAAGATGTTATGTCTTCTCAGGTTGAGGAGATCACTCTTTGAATTAGCCAAGCTTTACTCTTCTAAAGGTCAATCTCTTAAATCTAATGATGCTCGATCTCGTGCTTCACCATCAGGAATCAATAAGAGGGAGGAGATGAAGACGGATTTCAGTTTTTGAGAGGGTTAATTTTGTGGCATTTTGAATCAAAAAAAAAATTGTGGCATTTGTTAATTACAAGGGGAAATGAATTGGACAGCTTCATCAGGTCACTGGTCAAGTGGGACCATTGCAACAAAGTTTGGCCTCCTGTGAAATAATTCATATTTGGGATCTTTTATGGCAGGACGCCCATAGTTGGGACTGTTTTTGTCAATTTTTCCTTTATGTTTGTAGTTAAATAATATTAGCAAAAATTAATATCATATTCTACATTAGTTACTACTATCTATTTTTGTAATTTAATCACACAAAATACTAGTAACGAAGTAATGCATTAAACAATAACAAACCAAACATAAATATAGAATTACATTATATATTCAACAATTATAAAAAAACATAGCAACTTAATTAACTCATGTTTTACCCGAATTTAAGCTATTTGCACAAAACCACGAGGACAAACGAAAAGACGTGGAGCGTACATTTGAAGCTTTGCAAGCTCGTTTTGCTACAATTAGACAACGAGGTCTAGCGCGTGATAAGGATATGTTAGGAAGAATAATGATCGTGTCCATTATTTATCCATAATATGATAGTTCAAGATGAACGACATTCATATTCCCTTCGTTTTGATCCTAATGATTATCACCGAGCTCCGTGCCAAACTAATTCAAGGCGAGGAAATGCATTGGACTTTCGATGATTGTTTCACATATGACACTGTTGAGAATTGCGTTGCAAGCATATATGGATAATAGGGGTTAGTTCGTAGGCACCTCAATACTGACCTCGTAGTTTGGCTTAAATTCGGGCAAAACAGGAGTTAATTGAGTTGTTATGTTTTTTTAGTTGTTAAATATGTAACATAATTCTATACTTAAGCGTGGTTATTATTATTAATGCAATACTACCTCCGGTTCCGAAAGATCTTCCTTATTTGACATTTTTCACTATTCACAAGTTTCACTTTGACTATTGTTTGTGACTTATACGTAAGAAAAAATATAGTCATGTGGGATCTTGTTAGATTCATCTCAATATGTATTTTATTAATATCCACTTTTTATAATTTTTTCAAATACACAATTAGAGATATTAGTGTCTAAAGTTTTGCATTGGCATGTGTGAAAAGTGAAAGAGGGAAGATCTTTAGGAACCGGATGGAGTATTTTGTTATTAGTATTCTATGGTTAAATTACAAAAATCGATAATAGTAGCTAATTTGGATTACGATATTAATTTTCGCCAATTTTTTTTAGTTACAAACATATAAATTATTTATACTCAATGATCATTAATTGATTCTTAAACAATCGATAATGATTAAATACATGGATGGAAATAAAATTGATGAGAGAATATATGGTGGATATATAAAAAGTAGGAGAAAGAATGTAAAGATATAAAATAGTAGATCATAAATTAGGATAAAAAAATGATGGTAAAATCAATAGTAGATCATGAAGCAGTGGAAAAATGAGGAAGTAATAAAATGATTGATAATCCCAAATTTGGGATCATTGATTGGATGTGGTATTAAAATCATCCTTTGGGTGTACTCTAAATGGTATCGATTAGGGTCGTATCTCGTATTCTATGGTTATAATTCTACCACATATTAAACTGTCCCATCATAAAGTTGGCTATGATTTGCAGATTAAGGCTTCAAAAAAGGAGATGGAGAGAATGCTTCAAGAGCAAAGGTGTGTCAGTTTTGAAAAATGGGATGTAATAGCTCTACAATTTTACCATTATAGTGACCACAATACTTGTTTATCCACATTATAGACATACAATCTCATTCATAAGTCATTTCTCAGATCTACTTCCATGCAAGGCAAATTGCTGAAGCACAACTTGGACACAGAAGTTGTAGATGCTTTGAAAGACCTTAAGATGAAGTTGTCACAAAATGATGCAAAGTAGCTGTCCAATTAAAGTTTGTTGTACGTGTAAGTATATACCTCAACGAATTCTTTGAATCATCTTGAGTAGGTTGCAAAAAGATTAGAGAAACAATCTTCACAATTTTTTAAATTTTTATCTTCATGTTACATGATCGATGAGTTTGAATTAACTTGATTCAAATGCAACGCCTGAGCTACCACTCTGCTCGCTCACAATTAAATTCATTATCGTATTCATTAAATTGAATTTTAGTAATTTTTTTATCACTCTGATTTCTTTTTATCACTTTGAACTTCGTGAATGAATATTTTTCCTCTTAAGGTATTCATTAGAAAGGGAATGAGGATGTAAGATATAGTTTATGCGTTCAAACAGCAGAATGTCACTATGTTTTGTGTTGAATTGCAGACAGTGGATTCAGGTAAGAATTGAGACTAGTTTTTCAAAATCAGATTCGCGCCTTTAACTTTCAGCTGTTGGATATTTACCTTTTTCGCCTTACTATTCAAGTTACAAAGTGTGGTTTAATAAGTATATCACTTTTGGAAAATGTGTTTATTGTTCAAGTCATAAATCTAATAATTCACAAGTGGTAATCTGTTACCACTACTGCTTCCCAGATTACCAACTGCTTCCGTGCTTTGAAGCTATGCTGCTCTATAGTCTATATCGCTTTCTTATTTTTTCTTTGTCTGAAGATCTATATTGCTTCTAATTTGTATACCTTTAGTTGATGTAATCAAGCTTCGTTATGGTTTAATAGAATGATCTTGTAGAACTCTGCAGAATACAGTAACGCGTATGTGACATTACCGTGGAAGTTAAAAATGCATCTTGAAGTATTGGGTTAAAATTCATATTTACTTGCTTTCTTTAGAGGGTTGCAACTCTCGCAAGGAGCCATCATATATCAGCTCTTTTTTTATTTTTGTTGAATCGAAAATGTGTAACGGGGTTTGAAAGAAAATTCGCTGTCTGTGAGAGCAATACTATTGTTTTATTATTAAACTTGTAGAATTTTTATGAGTGGAAACAAGCACAACAAAGTATATCTGTACTCCGGTGGTTGAGCGTATCTTGAATATTTCTCACTAGTAGATGTTTTTGAACTTCATAAAATTGGCCCGTTTATAATGAGTGGCCAAGGCCCAAGGGGCTCTTTGTGTTTCTAAGCTATGTTATACTTTAGTTACTATACGGCAGTATGTTTTATTTGGCATTTTGATATCGGAGGGCTGGCGACAGTGCGGTGGATGTCGAGTGGAGGATGATGGTGGTGTGGTGTTAGTGGTGGATGTGAGATGGTGGATGGTGGTGAAGGTTTTAGAGAGAAAGAGAGGTTTAGAGAGTGTAGTAAGTCATGTATAAGTTTACTTTACAAGTTACAATGATCTCTATTCTATAAGAGAACTCAAGACTTTGGTGTCCATGTAAAATGTTTAAAATATCCCTATATAATTAATATCTTAATTGTTAAAAAAAGGTAATTGTGTTTAGTGATGAAATAAATTTTTAAAGCTATTCTTTTACCAATATTTTTGGCTAGTAGTTAATAACCCGACCCATGGTCTAGTCTAGAAAATTTTGGGTATCCACAAATCGACACCGGATTTTATTTGATGGGGTAATAGGGTACTCATTGGAAGCGTCGGCGTAGGATCTTCATGTCACAATATATTGTATATTTTAATTTTAGAAAAATGAAAATGTATAATTAAAAGATGGAGATTGGTACTTAATAAACTACAAAGGGTCTTTATATTACATAAATTGTCCATAGCTTTAATTATACAATTTAGAAAATTATAATGTCTATACTATTGGATATGGCTCGAAATGTACTTTAATATAAGACCATATGTATCCAATGATTACATTGAAGTGTTCAAAATTGAATTTTCCCCTTGGTGGGTAGTTGATAACCCGACCTATGATCTAACTCGGAAAAATTTAGGTATCCACAATTTAGTTATTGAATTTTAACCCGATCTATCATCAGAAGTGGCCTCACTATCAGACTGATCACCAATAGCAACAGCAATCACTAAAGATTTCCCCATACCCTTACCATAACAACCATGATTCATCACCTTACCAGCAGAACTAACAGACACATGGTCTTTAAACACAACACCAAAAGCTTTCTTAACACTTTTAACAGGCCCATAAGCAAAAGCATCATAAGAGGAATGATTAAAAGACTTTCTCGTCGAGGATTTAGACTTTGCTGGCATAAGATTGGCTTGTTCAGCCCAAGTGCCAACATTTTCTTGACTGTTAGCCTTAGATAAGAGCTCAACAATGCACTTCTGTTTAGGGTTCTTTAACAAACACACTTTAATTTCTTTCTTTGGAGCATTCAACAGAGGGCATTTCTCAATAACATGCTCTTCACAACCACAAAAAGAGCATCTAGTAGAAAATCTTCATATCAAATAATGTAAGCACAAGTTTTACCTCCTACTCTTTTCACTTCAGCATACTCAAGAAGTGGCTCAGTTATATCCAACCTAACACAAGCTCTAGCAAATCGTATTTTATTTCTTAACAAAGATCTAGAATCCAACTTCACAAGAGCACCAACATTATTTGAAGCAAGCAAGCTAGCAACAAACTCAAAGTTCAGAAATTCAGCAGGGAATCTAGGGATACGCACCCACAAATCAACCCATTTAATCTCCTCTAAATAGGGGTCAAAATCAGGCTTCCAGGATTGAATCACAAAGAGATCCCCTTGGACATGCCAAGGTCTCTCTAACCAGACTAAGAACATATCATTAGGATTAGCAAAATGGATCAAAATCCACTGATTACCCATTTCAAGATACTCAATATCACCTTTAACAAATTTCCAATCAGATTTAGTCTTGAAAATGATAGTATCAAGAGGAACACCTAACATTTTCCCAACAAGACAATACTTAGATAACTCATCTATATCCTTTGAACTTGAGAAAGTTCATCAAAAACTATAGGCTTAGAAAAATTAACAGAATTGAGGGGATCAACATCAACAGAATACGAGGGAGGAGGAACATTACCAGAGGGGAATTGGTCACAAACCTGAGCAACGACATTAACAGGGGCCAATGCACGCACAAGACTTCCACCACCCACAGATAAACTAGACAAAATAGCATCTTTAAATGAATGATTATTAGCCATAAGAACGCCATCACAAATTTGAGAATTCAAACACTCACATAATGAACAAAGATAAAACAGCAAGAAGAATGAAATGAGTGAGAAAAATAACTTACCCAAGGCAAGTATATATAGCATATAGGGTTTGCATGGGCCAACTGCCCACAATCAAAATCAATACACTGAGCATAGTTACTTAGCATCGCATTAAATGCGAGCAAAGACTGCAAATCCAATTTCCTCAGCCACTTGCTGTTAACACGCCAATTACTGGAAAATAAAGCACCACCCTCTCTCACAGAGTGAGCAAAACCTCATATAAACCCAAGAAAATTCTCACTCCTCACTCTAACTCTCTGCAACGCATTAATTGAAGGAAATAAACCACACACACTGGAAAGCCCTAATTTGTCGAAAAACCCTAGAAAAAGGTTGAAAACTCAATTACTCCTACTAATAGAAGAGTTATACTCTTACTTAAAGCAAACCCAGTCAGAAAACTAGGCCTGAAAAACCAATTTAGAAGCTTTAATTGAAAACAAACGCTACGCAATCGCAGCATAGGCGCATCATTACTGAAACTAGGGTTACTGAATTCATTAACCAAATTCAGCCCAATTAACACAATTAGTTGGCAAGCAACAGGAGAAATTACTCCATTAGAGATAAACGAACCGAAAGAAAGGCGAATTTGGGACGAATAATTTGGATGGGATGATTTCTTGAGGATTTGGGGATTTTTTTTTTGGGGGGGGACTAGGGTTCCGGCACACTAGAATTGGGGATTCCTTCTTTTTTCTTTTTCTTTCTCTCTCTAACTTTCTCTTTCATCTTTATACTAACTGTTTTGGAAATTCAGAGTCCCTCTAGTATGTTACTCCCTCCGTTTTTTTAGTTGCTATATTTTCCTTAAATGGTTGTTTACTTTTATTTGATACGTTGTCTAAATTTTCCTTAGTTGGAGATTTGGCCCACCAAAAGTAATAAATTTTTGTTTTTCACTTTTTCCACCAAAAAGTCTTCTTTTTCACTTTTCCCCATTAGGTTACATTAAATGGGTCAAAAAGTACCCTAAAAAAACATGAAAGTGACATTGTCTAAAATTTGTGCAAAATACATTGTGAGATAAATGTGAGATCCAGATTGAAAATTAAAATACACATTTATTATATGAAAAGATACCATTGAAAAGGCAAAATCTTTTCATATAATAAATGTGTATTTCACTTTTTAATGGAATCTTTTCATATGATAAATGTTTATTGTATTTTTCAATTGAATCGTTTCATATAATAAATGTATAATTTCAATTTTCAATGCATTTGCTAATTTTTATGCATAGCCCTTAGGGCTATGAATAGCAAAACCTTATAAAAATGCGGAGGGAGTAGTATAGTGGGAGTGAGCAAATTAAATGGTAGATATGCATTTATTAAGAAATCAAAATAGAGACTTGGAGAATATCTTTCGGTTGGAGTACTATAGTCCATATATATGTGATTGTAAGAACTGAAAGGACTTGCCGTCCACAGCATAATTATTGTGTTTGACTGACTCATTATTATAGTATCATCCTTCTCTGAATATAGAGTTCATAAACTACTTTATTAATTGCACTTATCATTAGCATAGTTATCATTGAGATATTATGAATGCTCAAATATGTGCAAATATAAATACTTGTATAGACGAAGCTACACTTTATCCGATGGGTATTAGATTACCTATATAAAAGAAGTAATTAGAAAATACTACTCCGTTCGTCTCATACTCTTATAGTGTCTGAGGAAGGTAAAGAGTGTTTGTGTATTGAAAATAAATTTTATGGGGAAAAAGCTAAATTTAGGAGAGAGAATGACAACAAGTGGTGAAAGAGCACTAAATGCATGACTAATTCAACCCTTGGGTTGAATAAACAATGCAAAAAACTATTTCCAAAAAGCAAATATATAATGGTGGCATAATTTTTCTAGGAAAATTAATCATGGCAAGGTGTATAATCAAAAACGGAAACAAGAATTACATTTTGGGACACTTTAAAAGGAAAGAAGCACTATAATATGGGACGGAGGGAGTAGTTTTGCTGAGTTATAATCCACCATGGGTTGAAGTCTATATCACAAGAAGAGAGATTACCAAATGATTAGATTACAAACTTAATTTGGTCTATTACCTATATTCTCGTCCCTCCATTTATCAAGATAAGACATGTTAACCATTTTTATACATATCAAGAATTTAGTTAGGTTAGTTGAATTTGCAATTGGTAATAAGAATTGAAATTAAATTATGTACTAATACTATATAAATAACTTACAATCTTACCTTGAATTATATATCTAATCTTGCATCAGTATTGAAGAATGCCTTTTATTTTGAAATATTTTTTTCTTTTTTGCCGAAAATGCTTTATAATCAAAATGAAGAGAGCAATAATTATGAGACACTTTCATTTGGTGATAATTCAAAATAGAATTGGTATTGAAAAGAGTGATAACCTGATACTACCTCCGTTCCATGAATAAGTAATCAAAAACTGCAGATCTTTACTTTAAGAAGATTGGATAGAGAGCGTAAAATGTTGGATCCACTTGTTTTCTCTATTTTATTTAATGATGATAGAGAGAAAGTGTGTTTCCATAATATTTTAAGGGGTTAGAGAGTATAGATAAAGAGAGTGTTGTAACGAAAGCAATAAACAACAAAGAAATAATGGAGAACAAACACAAGAATTTAACGTGGTTCACTAACAATATGTTAGCTACATCCACAAGCTGGAGAGAAACTGATTTATTATATATCTTGAGAAGAGAGAGTTATATGGACGCAGAAATACAACTAGGTTGTTCGGAGCGCGAGATTACAGATTCAAGGTATTCCAACATAGAGTATGGACTAAGGATGAGTTAAAGTATCCTATTTCATATCTTTTGCCATTATAGGAATTAAGTAAAGTGAGTAGTTCGTTCTAGAATAGACAAATAGTTGAAAGAGAGTACTTTTCCACGGAATAGACAAAATAGTTTTTGATAACAAAAAAAAAAAAAAAAAAAGCAAGTTCAATAATTAAGCAAATAGAGCCAGACCAAATATATATGTAAATCTAATTAACCAAAAATTGATACATTGAAACATCACCATTAGCATTGCCAATACCCATGAAGGAATTGGGATTATAATTTAACAATCTTATTTTGTTTACCTATAAATTTTTAATCATCTATCTATTTTTCGTTTCTTGATATATATACTCCCACATTATTTTTTTGTTAATCTTACTTGGAATCTTGACACAATTCACAATTAGAGAGAATCTTCTCAATTCTTCTTTATCTATAAGAAAAAAAATATAGTCATGTGGGGTCGTGTTTGAATCAGCCCAATGAAAACTTTATTAATATTCAATATAATCATTATAGTTTTTACTAGTATGTAATGAAATATATTTAGGGTCAAAGAAGTGCATTGGCAAATGCGCACAACTAAAGTAGGAAGAACAAAAAAAGATACAGACGGAGTATAATCTAATAGCAAAAAAATAATAATTGAACATATATATTTCTGTTAAGGAATTGATGATAAATCATGCGTCGATCAATGTTGTTAATGAGTTCTTAGCTTATTGATTAACATTCCCACTTAGAACTTTTATATATGCTACCCTTAGGACTAAATATATTAATTTTATGTTCTATTTATGAAATTTAAGTAGGTTAATAAGTTGAAAAGATTTAATAGATGGTACACACCACCTTGAGTTCAACCTTAGCTTGTCTACAACAAATTCCTCAGCAGAAAAAAAAGGAAAAAAAAAAATCAAGTTGACTCTTTTAACATCTTAAAGTTGCATAATTTTATCTTTGTTTGACTTTTTTTCCTTAATAGAAACAAAAATTATGAGACCTGTCCAAAACATTGTGGTTAGTATTGTACAAAATTGACATAACTCCTTAGCTTCCTCCATTATTCTTCATGGACAATAGCTTAATTAGTTTGGCACCTAGCTAGCTTAACAACAAATAAGAACATGCCCAGAAACACATAAAACAAAAGTAGAAAAAAAGAAAATTGTCCGTGAGATAGGAGTTAACTAAAGTCAACTTCTAGGACGTTAGTAAAACAAATTGCTTCACGAGATACTTGCCGGCTTCTTTACTAAGTTATTTACAAAAATGGCCTAAAAAACAAAAATTTAATAAACAGCACACGAGAGAAGTGATGGGAAAGAAAATAGCTGTCAGATGTGCATAACATCTGATCCAAAGTTTTCAATTCGGGTAGGAGTAGAATAATATATTTTTTTAATAAGGAGAACAAGCTAGGAGTAGAATAATTTGGCAATGATAAAATCTTATATATACCGCGTAATTTGCCTTGGGAGTTAAAACACTAGTGTTTGCGTTAATACAAACGGGTGTTAATAATTAAAATAGCAATTTTTATATAATACCGTCTTACAATAAAGTTAGTGTAAGTCCAACCTCATTTTTCATAAAAAGGGATCATTTGTTTAAGTTAGATGAGTCACTTCTTTAGTTAAAGTGGTAACTTTTTTTTTAATAAATAATAACTTCTTACCTTAAAAGGGTCACTTTTACTATAAGTGACCCCTGTAGGTCACAAAGTTATTACCCTCATTTTCTTATAAACTATGCTGAGTTGGTCTTATATAAGAATTTGTATAAGTGAAAAAGAATTTATCTCTTTCAATTGGGTCACAAGAAAAAAAAATTGTTGATAGTCGATTTGACTATAACAATTATTTATTTCAAACCTATAACTAACAAGGCGAAACTTAAAATCTTGAATTATCAACTAAACTCAAGTGATTTATTTTGTAATCCCCTTTAACTTACATGGTTAGGTAAGGTGGTCTTTTTTGTCCAACAACTATAACATTTTATAGGATACTTATTTTATGGTATTGGCTTAATGAATATTAATATATACATTTTTATTTAATTGTTTTAAAAATGAAAATTTTATATTGTCTTTAAATAATTTTATTTCCGACAATGACAAATATGAGATTATAGAGTTGTTGGTTAGTGTATTTGTATCTTAAATGAGAGATTATGAGTTTGAGTTTTAAAACACACTTTTTTATTGTTTAATATGTCTCGTTTGGTTGTGTGGGGGTAGGAGGATTACATGTGTCAACATTACATGTTTTTGCCTTGAGTTGGGTCTTACTATATCTATTAAAATCTATTAACGATGCTTATTTTACTTATTGATCACACAAGTTCTTTTTATTTATTTATTTTTTCCTTTTACAAAGTACTAGTACTTCTAATATTTCGACGCATTAAATTTGAGGTCCATCCGGTCAAGGGCATATATGGTCAATAAGAAGTCAGAGAGTCAAGGATTTTGACCTTTCTATTAATTGCAGATATTTAATATTGTGGGGAAGAAAAAAATTGCAACGGTTTACGTGGACCCTTAAATTATGGTTTGTGAGGTCAAAGTCAGATTCCTCCAATTTTGTTCTTTCTCTTGGGGTCTTTTGTCATGTAATAATATTGATTGTTGTCCTTGTGTTTGCCTTGTGTTTGTGTTTTGTTACACATGATGTGGTGTGGTAATGTTTTGAATTATATAATACCCAAAAGCTAACAAATTTTAACTACTCCCAAGTGCAATTAAAAGCGTCGGTGATAACTTCATTTTATTTTACCCAACATTCTATGATATATAGAAATTAGTTCAACTACAAATCAAATAAGAGATAGCTTAGTTGGTTTGAGCTTCCTTCCTAGTTGTAGGAGATCTTGAGATCGATTCTCATCACTTGCTCTTGTGGCTCTTTAAACACCAATAAAAAGTTACATTTAGGTTTATTCAGAATTTTATAGTGGAATATAGTGATAAGGTACTTCAAAAAGTTACATTTAGGTTTATTCAAGTTGCAATACATGACTCTTATCAATAATATACCACTTAAGTTGCACAATGTGAAGTACATTATGCATCTTATTGAATTTCATTGGTACGACTAACTTATAGGCCACTTTGCCCACATACAATATCCCATATGGCCAACATATTTGGCACTCAATAACTTCCTTTATAGGCCAAAATTTTACGAACACCTTGTGACTTATGGCAAATTCAATTTTCTCTTCGCTTCAAATCAACATAGTTCTTCTGCTCATCTTGGCTAGCTTGGATTCGAGATTGAATCAACTTTACTTGATTTACTGTTTCCTCAATGAATTTGGTGTCCCCAAGACAATGGTCTCGGTAAAAAGATTCCAACAAATAAGACTTCGACATTTGCTACCATACAACACCTCAAATGATGTCATACCAATACGAGCATGGTAACTATTGTTATAAGAAAACTCGATAAGATTTAAGTGATCATTCCAACTTCCTTGAAAATTAATGGCCTACACCCTCAATATGTCTTCAATGGTCTAATATTTAATTTTAGTCTGACCATTAGTCGATTAGTGGAACAATGTATTCATCTTCAATGTAGTTCCAAGGTTCAATTGCACTTTTTGCCAAAACTTCAGCAGAAATCTCGAATCACTATAAAAATTAATGTCCATGGGAACTCCATGCAATCTCACCACATTCTTGATACTACTTTTCTTTTTCATGTCTCCTTTATTGGTATGAACATTGCAGGTTTGGTAAGTCGATCTACTATAACCGAAATTGTATCATTGTCTTTTCCCGTCTTTGGTAAAGCCATCACTAAATCCATTCAAACCGAGTCTCATTTCCATCTAGGCACTTCTATAAACTGAACATTCCCCAAAGGTCTCTGTAGACACATAATCGATGATGATACATACACTACAAGGGAAAGGGTCTTTTGCGACGGAAAAACCAGTCACTAATCATAGATATTCCATCACATAAGGTATTTTGCAATAAATTAGCGACTAATTTTTTCCGTCACTAAAATCTCACCGTAATTTATATATGTACCAAATTTGTGACATAAACTTTTTTGTCCCTAATTTGAGACCATTAAAATCCCTCAAAGTTGCGCCTAAATGTTCTCAGTCTCTAAATTGCGATGAACCATTTATGTAGTAATTTAGTGAAGGATGTAATCTATTTTTGAATTGCGTTCAACTAATTTCGTAGCAAATTAGTGACTAACTTTACCAGTCCCAAAATAGCGAGGGATTCAACCCATGCCGTAACAGCGACTGACCTTTTCCCTCGTCCCTCCCTATATTGCATTATGACTGATTAATCTGTCGTAAATTAACCACAAATTCTTTATCCGTCCCTAAAGTAGAACCATTCTTTTTTTGGTTAAAAACTTGTGACCAACATTTGAACCATTTCTAAGTTGTGATCCACAAATTATTTGGCAAACTGTCAACATATTTTCTTAGTTCCTTATGGGTGATTAATTTAATCCATCTCAAATTAACAATAGAAAAATTGCATTCAATACTTAAAAGATAAAAATGTATCACGCCTAAAAAAAATTCCATATAATAGAAAGAGCAAAGTTTCTAAAGAGAGCTATACTACAAATGAAGGGGGGGGGGGTGGAGGAGGTTCACGATAGGAGCTAAACTTACTGTCACAACACCGTAATGCTTGGGAGAATTCTATAATATGTTTTTCAAGTTCCAATATCAGCTCCTTGTTGCTTTTCTCATCTTTTTCATACCTAACTATCTTGTTTAAAGCATCAGAGAGTTTGACCTTTGTTTCATTGAGCTCATAAGTTATCGAGCTTAGTTAACTCTGTAGTTGTGAGATAATGCTAGGTGTAGGTGTTGATAATCCAACACTTGTCATTGATTTCTTAGGCTTCTTGTAATAATTTTCCCTTATTTGTCCATCCACCAACAGCCTCAAAAAAGATGATCATCTTTAATAGTTGATCTACTTGCTTGTGCTTCAGTTTTTCAAGCTTGGTTGTCAACTAGTCATCCTTCAGAAAAAAGAAAATATGACCAGTAATGGTATCATAAGCACCTACAACACAAATTTTTTTAATAACAATAATTATATTTGTTTAGCATTTTAACAAACTGAATTGGATTTAAGAGCACAAAGATACTCATGTCATGCAACCACAATAATTTAACATTAAATTAACGATATAATCATCTGATCTCCTATTTTCAACATTTCATGAGACCCAAAACGAGTCAAGTGATCCTATCAACACAAAATAAGTAAAGTTGAAAAAAAGTTATCACAAGAAATATTCATAATTGAACAATCCATGGGAGAGCAATCCGAAAAGCTAAGGCCAAAACCGTTTTAAAGGCGTAAATTCTATTTATTTGTTTGAAAAGTTCCAAACCCAGTTTTAAGAACCCAATTAATTATTCTTGATAATAATTGTATTTTAAGGCCATTTCTGAAAAGCCCAATTAAGTATTCATGATAATTAATTGTATTTGCAATAAATATTCTCTAAATTAAAGGATATTATGATAATCAGTTTTTATCTTCTAGGTAAGAGATTTTTGATTTAAATGATAGTATTTAATAAAGGATAAAAATAACCTTTTAATTTCGGATACCAAATAAGACCAGTTCCGATCTTCGGATGCATTTCACGCACTGGTATTGCGTCTAGCGCACCATTGTGCGCACGTGCTACATCGAGACAATCATCAAAATCCTGAAACTCGCAGTAGGATGCGTCTGAGCACTGCGGTGTGCACAATACATCACTGTTGCATGTCGCACATCAGGCTTTCGCACCGCTGTGTATCTTATTCTATTTTTCTAGCTAATTCCCTATAAATAGACTTCGTTCTATCTGGTTTTGGGACACAACTTCACATCACGATTTCCAACGACGAATATCACCTCTAATACTCCAAATCTGAACACTTCAAACACAACCATCAATCTCCATTAACTTCAATTCAAGCTCCAAGATTGCTCCTCCTATGGATCGTTATTCAAGACCCAGGTGACAAAGGTATGTTCCTGAGGATCTTTAATCTTTCGTAATTAAATTCTTAGAAGATACTAACAAGTTTTTTTTATGATGTAGATCATTAAACAATTCACGTCTTTTTGTATATTCTAAATCTCTAATCTTTTCTCTATATTTTTATTCTATATACTCATGCCAATGTGTATACAGCTTTCATTACCACATATGTTTTTTATTGTTAATAAAAAACCTACTAAATGTTCCAACATTAGAGTCAGATAAATTGGACAATTGATTTAGGTTCCTAGTAATTTGATTCCTTAAAGAACATATCACAATACTAGTCTTTTGCTTGTCTAATAAACCAACCTAGGTTAATTTTTAGGATTCTTGAAAATATTATTTGGTTGTTTAATTACATAAAACCAGAACATGAATCGTATTAAGTAAAGGCTAACAACGGGTGAATTTGATTCATGATCATATTCCTACCCTCACCCCCGAACTCAAGTTTTAGTTAATTGATCAATTATGAAATCATGTCGGGGAAATCTACATTAGATAAGTCCCTAAGATGTCCTTATGATTTCCCACATATCCAATTATGTTTACGAGTCTTCCTTTAGATCTGTTGGCGGCTTTTTTCCATAACAAATTTCAAAACTAATACCTTTACAATGAGGTAGTCCAAATCGCGATCACACAGCGTAGGCAATAAAAATATGCCTACAATCTCTTATGGTCAATCTTGATCGTTTGACAAGTCAAGCACCTCAAAACGAACTCTTTAACTTGTCGCTTCATATTTGGCCCCTAATACATTGCTTTAAGATCCTCATACAGTTTGTCACCGCTTGGGTGCATTGAATATGACGTATTGTGACTTTCTTATATAAGCTTTGGCTCCAACTTTTCACACTTTTGTGGTATACACCACCTCCCTTTATATTTCAAGCTTCCATCCACATGAATCTTGAAGTCAGATTTTTCCCTTGCTTGACCTTCTCCTTAATTTCGTCCAACTTCTCATCCCCAACTTGACTCTCCTTGATCTGAACAAACATTGACGATCTTAAAGTACGTGTACTTCATCGCGCCTCAATCTCTCCAGGCTCTAAAATTTCAAGGCTCAACCTATGCATATCTTAATATAGCTCATTAGGCACTAGCAAAGTATTAACACTATGACTTGATTTCCTACTCAAAGTTTCAGCAACTACAACCGCTTTCCCTTCATGGTACCGAATATCCAAATCATAATCCTTAATTAGTTCTATCCATCGCCTTTATCTTATATTGAGATCTTTTTGGGTGAAGTATATATACTTTAATCTCTTATGAGCCGTAAATATATATCTTAAAAGTTACCCCATGCAAGTATTGTCTCCATGTCTTCAAAGCAAACACTATGGCGACGAGCGAGCACTAAATAAGGGGAATGGTAATTGACTTCGTAGGATTTCATATAGTGTGAAGAGCAAGCTATCACCTCTTCATTTTGTTGCAGAATACACCCCAAATCCTTCTTCAAAGCATCAATATACACCTCGAATCCATCACTCTTAGGCCTTTCAATATTGAAGAGTCTGAAAAGCTTACTTACACTTCCTATTCCATTAGAACTTTGGCTCTTTCTTCATTAAGGTAGTCATCGACCTTGTGATCTTCGAGAAATCTCTTACAAATCTCCTATGATAGCCAGCTAAGCCTAGGAAGCTTTTTATGCAAGATACATTCTTAGATGTAGGCCGTTCACTCAAAACTTTAAACTTGGTTGGATTCATGGAAACACCTTCTTTCAAAACATAATGACCTAAAAATGCAACTTTCTCCAACCAAAATTTTACACTTAGAGAATTTGGCATACAACCAATTCTCCCTAAGAACTCCCTGTAGAAATCTCAAATGATTGTTGTGCTCCTCTTTGCTTCTCAAGTACACTATGATATTGTAATACCCCTCATGATTGCTTTAAAGGGATTTAGCAGGCTACTCATTCCAACAAGATGCATCTTTCTTTTAGAGAGCTCATTTCCTAAGTTACTCCACAGTTAAGCGTGCTTGGCTGGGAGTAGTCTTGGGATGGGTGACCTCCTGGGAAGTTTCTCAGGGTGCGCATGAGTGACGACAAAATACGCTGGAAGAACTTGTGTTGGTTATTGAGGACAATTGTTGGCCCTAGATGCGCATTGGTGACAATATACTCGACCCCGGATGGGTCGGGTGTTACAGATGGTATCAGAGCAACCCTGCGACCGCGTGCTGATCGTGTGGATAATTAATCTAAGGTTAGTCGCCTAGTGGGGAAGGATTCTGGGGCTATATCACCGGCTGCGTGTCGAATATGTGATTAGTTTCTAGGCTGGGGCGTCCCACAGATCGTTGTGGCCGAATACGTGGAGTCCTCGGGCGCAACAAGGGCGTTGCTATCCTCAAGTGGGGGTGTATGTAATACCCCTCATGATTGCTTTAAAGGGTTTTAGTAGGCTACTCATTCCAACAAGATGCATCTTTCTTTTAGAGAGCTCATTTCCTAAGTTACTCCACAGTTAAGCGTGCTTGGCTGGGAGTATTCTTGGGATGGGTGACCTCCTGGGAAATTTCTCAGGGTGCGCATGAGTGACGACAAAATGCGCCGGAAGAACTTGTGTTGGTTATTGAGGACGGTTGTTGGCCCTAGATGCGCATTGGTGACAATATACTCGACCCCGGATGGGTTGGGTGTTACAAATGGTATCTGAGCAACCCTGCGACCGTGTCCTGATCGTGTGGATAATTAATCCAAGGTTAGTCGCTTAGTCGGGGAGGATTCTGGGGCTATATCACCGGCTGCGTGTCGAATATGTGATTAGTTTCTAGGCTGGGGCGTCCCACAGATCGTTGTGGCCAAATATGTGGAGTCCTCAGGCGTAACAAGGGCGCTTTAAAGGGATTTAGTAGGCTACTCATTCCAACAAGATGCATATTTTTTTAGAGAGCTCATTCCCTAAGTTACTCCACATTTAAGCGTGCTTGGCTGGGAGTAGTGTTGGGATGGGTGACCTCATGGGAAGTTTCTCAGGGTGTGCATGAGTGAGGACAAAATGCGCCGGAAGAACTTGTGTTGGTTATTGAGGACAGTTTTTGGCCCTGGATGCGCATTGGTGACAATATACTCGACCCCGGATGGGTCGGGTGTTACAGATTTCATCAACGAAAACCAAAAGAAAATTTATCTAAGTACTCATGGAATGCTCGACTCATCAGATCCATGAAGATCGCAGGGAGCATTCGCCAACCCATATGGCATCATAGTATACTCATAATGACAGTATCAAGTGTTAAATGCCGACTTTGGAGTATCTTTATCTGCAACTCTGAATTGATGATAACCCGATCACACATCAATCTTTAAAACCATGCTATCACCCTTAGCTTTAACTAGTCGAACAAGTCATATTAGGCAAAACGTCTTGGGTGGACCGGGTTTACAATAATTTATTGTGCAGCTAAACTAACTTTATCAAATAAAAACTGACTATATTAGGAAAAAAATCGACTATATCATACGGAAACTGACTATATCATAAAATTGACTATATCACACAAAAACTGACTATATAAAAGGTGATTATATCATATAAAAACTGACAATATCAAACGAAAACTGACAATATCAAATGAAACTGGCTATATCATATTGTTTCTGGTGCACAATAAAGTTATTGTGAACCCGATCTATTCAAGTTTTTTTGTATCTTGGGCAGTAGGTACTTAATATTTATGGTTACATTATTCAACTACATCGATAATCAAAACAGAGTCTCATGCTCCCATGTTTTTTCTTCAGTCACAAACATCACAAGGGCTCCCCAAGGAGGCGCAATAGGCTTAATGTACCTATTATCTAACAATTCTTATTACTAGGTCTTATCTCAGTAGGTTACATTGTGCCTTAGAAATAGGTGTGGTCCTAGACACTGGGACAATGGTAAACTCCACGAGTCCCTTAGAATGTATCCCCGAAATTTCATTAGGAAAATGTCTAGATGCTCATTCACAATAAGCATATCTTTCATATTTATCTCACTAGTCTTGCTCAAGTATTGCACATAGCATAATTAGACTGAACACCTTTTTCCCACAAGTTGTCTCAACCACATTGCCGAGATGAAATCTCAAAATCATTAAGTTCTTAAAACGACAATAAGGTATGGTCTTCCCTAATGGATTCCTCGAGTATGCTTTCTGAGCTTCACAATTAATCTTAGCCTTATAGGTACTCAACCAATTCGTCCCTCAAAAGATCCCCTAGGTCAAATTCTACCAATTTGAAAGGAAAAACAATCTCCCCTATCTTCAATGGTAAGTCTTTGAATATTTTGGTATGTTTGACTACCTCTCCCATAAGCAAACATATATGTAAGTCAATCGATTTAGGTGCAACTAAACCCAAGCTTTTGCACCAATTACTTTAATAGAGAATGTACCAGTTGCAAAATCTATAGACTTTTTCAGCTTCTTTTAAATTGATCACAAAAAGATTCCTTGGAGTGCATCCTTTATTCTAATTTCCATCGTTGTTGTTGTTATTGTTGTTGTTGTTGTTGTTGTTGTTGTTGTTGTTGCTGTTTCCAAGCTTCTTATTACCACCTGACCATTTTGAAGCCATGTAGGTAGAGCCATCAAAACCTAACCCGAACTCGATCCTAATTCGACCCGATCTGAATCGAGAGACTGAACACCAATACACAACCTGCTCCCTAACCGAACTCAACCACTAATCGATTTGACTTGGCCTGTATCCGACCTGCAGTCAACTTGTGACCCAATTGACTCCAAAATTGTGGATACGAACTCGGTTTAACCCGACTCGACCCCGACTCGAACTGAAATCAATCTGTGATCGGATCCGGATCCAACTTGTTCTTAATGACCCGATCTCAATGCTACCCCAATGTTAACCTGACTCGACTTCAACCATTATGCAAATAATGCAAATTCTATACTTTTAAAACTTAGGAAAAATTATTTTAATTAAGTCAATCTTTGCACGGTCTTCCCATTTTAAGTCTACCTATTGATTATTCCTAATCAGGTCAACTTTATGTTGTCATTAACTTAAATTAGGGTAAATTAAAAGTTAACCTAGAACTCTAAGTAGTAGCTGATTAATTGCTGACGTGTCTCATGACCGTTGCCTTAATTTGATTTTCCTTTTTTTTAATTACTTTTCTCCTTAATCCCTCCTAAAACCTGAATCCCCTTTTCTAACTCCTCTCATTCTCTTTCTCCTCTATTCTCTTTTCTCAATTTTTGTTCTTGATGTTTTTTTCCCCAGAAATCATGTCAGCAAGGAAGCAATTTTCCGTCGGCTCCGGTTGCTCCACTAATTCAAGAAGGGTTTCGCACCCAAGTGTTAAATGCAAGTGTGGGAATGATGCGGTGGTGCGAACTGTTAAAAATGGCCCTAACGTTGGTTCGAAGTTCTATGGGTGTCCTCTATGGCCAGTTATTGTCCTAAGTGCTTAATTGTTGGTAAATTTTTTCGATTAATTTTGTCCCTAATTTTATGCTTCTAATTTTCATTTTGTGTGTGTTAGGATACCAAATGTGAAATGTTCAAATTGATTGATGGTTCCAATTTGCAAGAAGACCTACAATTTCACATCTTGGAGAAGGATACAACCATAGCTGAAATGGAGGTTGTACATAAATTCAAAGATGAAAAAATCTTAAAATTGCAGACAAAGAAACAGAGAATAGAAGAAGAAAAATCAGTATTGAAGAAGGAAAATTCTGAATTACGTTGTAATTTGGTTCAAGCTTCTACAAATGAGAAGAATATGAAATTTGCTATGATTGTGTTGTCATTTTTATTTGGGATTTTGTACTATGTTAAGTAGTAGGGTTTAAGTATGGTATGTACTCGTTCAGTTAGGGTGATGAGTAACTGAATTAGGGTGAATGTTGTTAGTCAGTAACTGAATTTTAGTGAATGAGTTTGTTATTCATTGACACTTTGTACTCATTCAGTTGGCATTAATAAAAGAAGCATCTTTAATTTATGTGTTTTGACAAAATTCATACTTGCAATGGTCCAAGTTCTTTATCATAGGCTGATCCAATACATGCCTAATGAAAATAGCCAACAAAATCTGAGCTCAAGTATATCATAAGTTCAAAATAGAACTAATACAAGCTATTCCAAGTTCATTATCCAATCAAAAAGACCACAAAAGCTCATAAACAACCCCACCAATATTTAATCTAGCAAAAATTGTAAAAAAAAAGTTGCAACATTTTTTGAACTCCAAAAAAAAACATCAGCAGGTGGTTCAAAGAGCCTATTGAAATGGATTTATGACTTGTGATCCTTGACTTGATTGTGTTCCCCTTGTACTTCCCCTTCAAGTGCCCCTAAAACTGCTCCTACCAGTGCCCCTACCAGTGCCTCTTCTAGTGACATAAGATCCATCATCCCTTATGAATACACTAACACCTATAATTACCTGCAGTGCAAAGAATAAGAGGGGGTTAGTAATGGTCATATTAGGAATCAATTAACACAAAAAAAGAGAAAGAGTTACATACCTGATTTCTTCATATCCCTCTACCTCTTGTATTTCCCCTCCCAACACCTTGAGCACCACCTCTGCCCCTTCCAGTGCTTGCTCCTCTAGCTCATATCCCACCAAGTATCATCCTCCCACCTCTGCCTAGTTGTGTGGGTTGAGCACTAACTAAATGGTGGCTGGTTGATGCCTCTGCAGTAGGTGAAGCTGTTGCCTCTTGTCTTGGTCTTCCTCTTGCCATCTTAGCTGGGGGGGCAACTGACACTGCATTATCTTTTTTAGGACATCCCCTCTATGCCTCTTCTCCTTACACAAAGAACATGTCATCTCCATTCCATGTCTTGTCAATGTACCTGGTTTTTTGGGGTTTTCAAATGGATCTTTCACTCTATTCTTCCTAAGCCTCCCTGGTCCCACCTTAATTGGGGGAGGGTCCAACTTGCACTCCACTCTAGGCCAGTGTTTTTCACCCTCTATTGTTGGTATAACACAAGCATATGTTCTCAGATAGGCATCCTTCCTATAACACTCTTGAACATAGAATTCAGCTTCTTGGTTCAAGAATTCAATACAGGCCACATCATGGCAATAGGGCACACCTAAATGGTCCCATTTTTTGCAGGTACATGTTCTTTCTTCTAGGTTTACTATTAGTTGGTCTAGGTAGTATTTGACATTGGAAATTATGTTTGTAAAGGAGATAACATCACACATAGAAACCTTCTCCTTCTCCTTATCTAGGATTGCTTGTATCCTAGGGCATAACACTGAACTCACTTTCTCCATTTGCTGCCTTTTAGTCACTAACCTCTGCATCAAAGCTACTCTAATATCCTCCATCATGTAAATCAGGTGTTTGGTCCTACCATTCACTATGTAACCATTAAAAGTGTCTGCCATATTATTTGTAATGGCATCTGACGTAATGGTATCATTCATGAAAGCTCTACAAAAACATGCAGGGTTATATGCTCTAAAAGAGGCTGCAGCATCAGCATTTATCTGCTCTAGCTCATCTAATGATTCAGTATAATCAGCCAGGTTGTAAGCTTTGTCTATTTTCCAAAATTGTAGCTTCATTTTATCTCCCCTAAAATTCTTATGCCAATGAGCAAACACATGGTGAGCACAATGTCTTTGCTCTGCCTTTGGAAGCACACTAGCCACAACATGCAATATAGCCTAGAGAGTTGCAAAAAAAAAAAAATTCAATATCACATGCAACATAAGTCATTTAACCCAACTAACAACAAAAAGTGACTAACATGCACAACAAAAAGTAGTCACTAATAAGTCATTAAACCCAACTACAAAAATTAAAAGCATGCATAACAAAGTGACAGTTTAGAGGGAGGCAATACTTACAGGATGTTCATCAGAATTAATGGCCAATCCAGTGCCATCTCCCAAATTAAGGCAAGACTGTAGATGAGTGATGAACTAGACCCAAGACAAGTTGTTTTCTCCGTCAACTGCTGCCCAGGCTATAGGAAACATCTGTTCATTGGCATCTCTTCCTACAGCTGATAAAATTTGCCCACCAAGGAATATCTTCAAGAAGGTGCATCAATACAAATGATTCTCCTGCACCCTTCCTTCCAACCCACTTGCAATCCTTCAAAACATGTAAAAAGTCTCTGAAATGTAGGGGGGTTGCTTTTTTTTGCTTGTGTCAACAACCAAATCAATGATTGTTCCTAGGCTAGCTTCCCTAATGGCTTCCATATACCTCCCTACATTCTAGTAGTGTTCTTTCATAGATCCATGAAGTAGCTTATGAGCAAAGTACTTCACTTTGTAACAGAAGGATTTCTTCACCAACACCTTGTAAGCTCTTTTTATTGTCTCTTGGATTTCCTCGACTGGCTAGTGAGGCCTAGCCTTGAAAACTTCCAACATCTCCTTAGCAACCCAAGTAGACTTCAACTGTCTATTTTTCTTCATGTTTCTGTGACACTTATGCACTCCCTCAACCTTATTCACTAAATAACTAGCTTTAAGTGAATGCCAAGAACCATACAAATAAAAAGAACAACCGTTCACACACCTCACCCCGAGTTCCTGCCTTCTGGACTTGTTACTCATCAAAAAAGTGAGATTTCTTCCTTGTAAAATAGCATATTTGGCCACTGCTTGCTTGAAATCATTTCTGGTGGCAAACCTCTGCCCAGCTTTCCATTCAAATTTAGAGAAATCTGTCTCTGCACCCACTAAGAGCCCTCTTGCAGGTCTGCCATTGCCCTAAAATTCCTCACCACTATCTGGAGCTGTGTCATGTATATCATCATTACTGTCAAAATAATCACTCTCATACCCACACTCTCCTATCACCTTCTCTACCATAGTCCTAGTTCCACTTTAAGCATTTAATGTCCCCTCAGCAGCTTCTTTTTGGAGCTGGTGAGAAATCTAAAGTAGCTTGTTGTTGCAATGTCTCACTCTCTCCCTTGCAATGTGATACTCCTCATCACTGTTGTCACTCTCTTCTAAATGCAGATCATCCTGAAATTCATCATCCAATTCATCCTCAAACTTCTCCTCATAACCTGAACTCAGATCTGAGTCTTCAGTTCCTTCACCCTCATCTCTTTTATATCCCCTTGACCCTCCTTCTGGTTCATACAGTGAATCATCTGAATCATCATTATAATCATCACCTACCAGATCACTGAACCTCAGAGGACTGTCATTTGGTCTGGGATCAATCCAGTCATAGTAATCTAGGATATCATCATGCACATATTCTGGAGCAGGTGAGGGTTGCGAGGTTTCAGAGGGTTGAGAGGGTTGAGTGATATTTTTGTCTGAAGTTTTAGGTGGGCTTTCAGGGATTTCAGGTTCTGTAGATGCTTTTGGATCCTTATCCTTCTTGCATGAGCTGGCTGTAATGCGTGAGTTGGATGTAATGGGTGAGGTGTTGTAGACACATAATTGTGTCTCTCCATTTAAGGATCCGATGATGAAATATACCGTGGTCTTAATTGGTCCGACCCAAGGGCAGAGCAGTCCGAAGAGCCAACCCAAAACTATTTCGAAAAGTGTTAAAGTCCTATTTAAAGCCCACTTAATTATTCATTATAATTAATTGTATTTTCAGCCGAACTCTTTGAAAAGCCCAATTAATTGTTTAATAATAATTAATTATTTTATTTTAATAAATAAATATTTTCAAAGATGTTTTTTATAGTTAAAGTCGGATTTTATCCCGTAAAATCAGACTTCCGGAGTTAAAAGATAAAAGAAATCTTTAGAACGCGTTTGTATCAAAAAGCTGTCAAAACGTGTCAAAAGCAAGGCGGTGCGGCGGAGCGCACCAGACTGCGCTGAGCGCACGTGTCCTGCCACATAAGCGCGCGCCTAGCGCACAACAATGTGCCAAGCGCACAAGACAGCCGCGTACCAAGTGTACGCTTTCTACTGGGCATGCCGCGTCAGGCACATCAATCTGCGCCTGACACGTGGATTTGAGCGTGACACCTCATCCCGCACCTGGCGTAGATGGCGCGTGAAGCGCAGATTCGTTTTCCCTATAAAAAGGCTTCGATTTTCCGAATTAAAAGACGGTTTTCATACGATTTTTCACACTTAAACACTTCGAACTCTACTAATATATTTACGAACCTCTCTACAAAACCTCCCTACAAAAACTCCTACTTTCAGACATACAAACACATATTTTCATACATACATTCAAATCTTTCAGACATTCATACTTTCAGGCTTCAAGGTTTGCTCGTCCCGAAGGTTGTCAATCTCGTAGACCCAAGCCACGGTATAATCCTGAGGGTCCCTGAATAAATTCCTATTTTTATATTGAAGTTACTAACCATTTATTTTATAATGTAGATCTTTGGTATAGAATCGTTCTACTGTATATTCTAATCCTTTCTTCTTTTTATTTATTTTCATACATTATTATATGCTTGCCTGATTGTTCTATACATATTATATAATTGTTCTATGCATGATTTTAATATTTTTTTATCACCCACATGTTATTTTTTGTCAATCAAGACCTAAAATACTGCTCTAACATTAATCAGATTAATTTGGACAACCTGTTAGGAACCCTGTAATTTGATTGCCTAATAAAATATCACTAAAAAAATAGTCTTTTATGTGTTTCCTAAACCAACCTAGGCTAAATTATTTTTAGGGTGTATGAAAATATTTTATGGTTATTTTATTGCATAAAAATTGACATGAATCGATATTTAGTAGAGGCCAGCACTGGGCAACATGGTTCCTGACTGTGTTGTACCCTCACCCCCGAACTCAATCTTTGGTTCATTTTTTGACCATCTATGGAGTCAGGATGGGCAAATCTACATTGGATAAGTCCCTAAGATGTCCCTACAGTTTTCAATATCCAATAAGGTTTATGAGTCTTCCTTTAAAGACTTGTTGGCGACTTTAAAATAATTTTCAATAAAACCTTTACAATGGGGTAGTCAAATCAAATACGCGCTCACACCGCGTAGGCGAAATAAAAACACGCCTACAGGTGTCAAAATACAATGCTTTTGAAGCATTATATATCCTCCTTAGAATAGGTGGCAGTACATACACCAATTTCTAACCTAGGTAACCTAGGACTAAACCTTGTTGCCAGTTTAGGTGGGCCCCTCCTAGGTGTCAATTTTTATTCTTGCTGGGTTGGGGCACATTGGGAATATTATTTGCGGGAGTGTCATTGGGAACATTTGCAAATGTGTCATTGCCTTTATGCTGCACATATAAGTCAATGCTCCTGTGCTTTATAGCTAACTGGCCAGCTTCAAACATCTGCTGATCACCCTCAACTTTTTTCAATCCTAACTTCAAACCCATTCCTGGCATAAGATACCACACCCCATCAATGTCATCATAGTTTCCTGTTTTCTTCGCAAACTCCTGAACCCCCCAAAAACACAACTCATATGGACAAGCTTGAAAGGTCCTCCCTTTACCCCTAAATATACCATCTTTCTAGAATCAACAACCTTGAACTTCCTACCATGCCAGAACCTTAGTGTCACATTTTTGAACACACTATCTGACATTGTGCCCTAGACATTGAATTTTAAGCAATTAATACCGTAGAAGTTAGCAGCAAACACATAAGCTACTCCTAACAGAGGAATTTTGAATTTTTCACAAAGCATAAATTTTGAAGGCAACAATATAATCTACTCACCAAGCAAATAATAGAAGGCAAAAATGTAGCATTAATTTTAAACCCTAAACCCCAATTTATAATAATTGAACCCAATTTACGCAAATACTCATATTAATTTCGCAAACACATGTATAATCTACTGAATAACGAAAAAAACCCTTAAATTCAAGATATTCAGGTTTGTTAAACGTGTACCTTCAATTTGGAAGCAAATGCAGTTAAATCCCCTCGCAATTCCCTTCGCAATCCCCTTCGCAGCACAGAGAATAGAGGAGATGAACAGATGAAATAAAACGAGGAGAAAGAGAGAAGAATACTTTTGTTTGGGAGGGAATTTAACTTGGGTGGGTTTTTTGATTTGGGCGGGTTCTAAGGTAAGTCAATGGGTTCATTAAAGGTCAAACTTAACAACTACCTTTTTTAATTACCAGTCAATTCGGTAAACTGTAATTTACCCTAATTAGAGTTAATGACAGCATAAAGTGGACCTGATTAGGAATTATCAATAGGTAGACTTAAAATGGGAAGACCGCGCAAAGGTTGACTTAATTAAAATAATTTTTCCTAAAACTTAATCTAACATATCTTACTTTAAATATATAGGAAAAATTGAAGTCAGGGATCCCAACTATGGCTCAACATTTTTAATAGGTCCCAACTATTGATTAACCTGTGGAGGTCCTAACTTTTGAGGGAATTATCTTTTATTGGACCCTCTAGGTTACATAACCTGCTGGAGCACATTATGAGTCACGTGACTCCATTAAAAATCTCGTGAATCCACCTCTATCTTCTTCTTCCTCTACCCTTCTCCTTCTTCTTCCTTTATCGCTCATCAACCGTCACTGCTGGTGGCGTCGCTGCCCATTAATATCACTTGTGGGGTAAAGCCCAGTCCTTTCTCTCTCCTCTCGTCTAACATTTTTATTCGATTTTTTATTACTGACCCGTACCCCATATCATCACAATCCAACCAGTACCCGCCATGGCTTTCAGGCGCCTCCTCTCTCGCTCTCGTCGCTTCCACCCCCACCACCAGTTCACCACCCTCATCGTCGCTCTTCTTCTTCCGACGTTGCTTCCACTCCCCTTCTTCTACCGGCTACTGACGCATATACTAGCGACGAAAAGCGTAATCATAACAAGGTCAACAACAACAGGTGAGAGAGAAAGAGAGATATTGGGGATTTCGAGTTTTCTCAACAATTTTGGTGAACACTCAAGAGATTCAATTGAATAACATAAACCAACGATTTTAAGCCATTTTAGGGGAAATGATTCAAGCTTTTATTGTTCTTGAAAAACCTGAAAAGCAAGAGAAGATGATGGAGAAGGATGAGCAACTCATGAGCTTAAACTATATGGATGCCTTTTAATTAGAATAATTAATTGTGTTAATTCAACACTTGGTGTGGGTTTAAGCAACAAATTGACAATGAATTACTTCGGCGGCTTCGTTGATGGACTTAAAGAAGGGAAATGGCAGGAGGGAGATGACTCGAAGAAGGGAGATGGACTCGAAGGAGAGATAAAAAGTTGGTTTCTACCCTGCGCGCCGTGCCACCGCCAAACCGGAGCCCCACCTTCTGTCGTGGCCGCTGATTGTGTCCCACCTCCTGCCTTTCCCTCTTCCTTCATGCTTCATTGAAGCAGGACGCATCTTGATTCCTGGTCAATGAGTTTAAGAAATAAATTAAAGATGTTTAATGATTTAAAAAATAAAACTAAAATGAAATTACATCAGTTTACCTACTCACCAAGTCATAGGCCATCTGGGTCCAATAAAAGATGATGCCCCCAAAGTTAAGACCTCCACAGGTTAATCAATAGTTGGAATCTATTGAAAATATTGAATCATAGTTAGGACCCATGACATCAATTTTTCCAAATATATACTTATGGAAGTTTAGACCAATCTCTCATGATGTTATAAAAAAATTACGTAATCATAAAAGGGATAATATTGGTCATGAGGTATTAGGTTGTAGACGTAAAATATCGAATTATCTTTACATGTAATAGTAACTAGTACCCCCTCCATCTCACAATAGTTTAAACACTTTCCTTTTCTATTTGTCCCGTATTAGTTTGAACACTTCCATTTTTGGCTTGATCCCACTATTATTTTATTAATTTTTTTAAACCCATTAGCCTACACCCTATGTTTATAAATAAAAAATACTTAAGTTTCTTTCTCCAATAAAATATAACTCACCAACTCCTATCACACCTACTTTTTAATAAAATAATATTTAATACCCACACTATAATTTATCACCTTAAATTACGTACACCAAACGTTCAAATCATTCTGGGATGGGGGGAAATACTTATCAAGTTAATTTGACTTATACCATTTTGTTTGACTAATTATTAATGCATAGTCATTGAGTATATAGATTATGATTGTTACTTATCTTGATACTCAATCAAACAAAAAGAACCTGATTCAAAACATAACAATTCGACCCGAACGTACCCCAATATGATGTTGACTTGGTCCAGACTTGACTCGATCGAACGTGACCCATTCTAATATTAACCAAACCCTAAGCTTGATAAGAGACCAACGTAACTAGATCTGATGTCGATCCGACACAAACGTAACCAGATCTAAGGTCAACCCGTCTCAAACAAAACCGGTCGTAACTTGAACGAATCCTGAACAATACGGATCGACTCGAACGATGTCCAACCTAATAATGACCCGACTTGAACCTTAATTGAAGCCGACACGATGTAACCCATTTTATAGCCGACCAGAATCAACTCGAACTCGATTTGACCTGGTCTGAGTTTGACCCGAACTAAACTCGCCTCGAACACGAAATGGTGAGGGCCTGAGTTGTCCAAACCTGTATGTGACCCAATACTTTTTGACCACTATCCAAATAACTCGTGATCCGACCTGAACCCAACCCATATACCTGACAGTTGTGCTTGTCGCTAGCCCATATCTCTCTTGGCTATTGCTCCCACTCCCATTATGCTTCAGAATGCACTCATATTCCATGTGCCCCCTTCTTTTGGTAGTACCTAAATGTCACTTGGCTTTTATCACACTCACTCCTAGGGTGATGGTGAAAAGACTTAGCTTGGCCAATGTTGTTACTATTCCCAACGTTCAGGTTGTTTCCCCCCTTGGAACTCCAATTCCTTTACTTCTTGAACTTTACTTTGGTTGCCATGTCTCCTAAAGTCTTTTCACTTTCAACCACAACAACATTCTTTATCTCACTTTAAGTCCACAATCTATAGATATGAGCAGCTCCCCCATATACTACATCTAAAGAAGTAAAAAGTTTCACCTCCTAACTTCATTTTAAACTCATTGGTTAATCCTTGATCAAACCTCTGATCTTTCAGTTCCTCAATTACTACAGTCTTAGGTGCAAACCTCAAAAAAGTTGTGAACGTATTATAGTAATAACTAATACTCATCGCATCCATCCTCAAGTTGCTAAATTCTTGAGCCTTTTGCTTCTCAGAAAACTTGGGTAAAATTTTCCCCTTAAAGCAGTTTTGAACGCTTCCTGATTGAAACCCTTAGTAGCACTAATACTTGTGCCATTTTCTCACCATCATAAACCAACTTCCTCTTTCAAGTACATCAAAACATGACTTACGTTCATAGTTTTAGGGCAATTAACATCACCAAAGATTTTATCAAACTCCTTTATCTAATTCTCTAAGGTAGTCGGTCCGAAATCTCCTTTAAAAAAGGCGGCTTAACCTTAGGCAACATTTCGAACTTTTCCCAAAGGATCAGGATGCTCGACCCTATCCCATGTCAGTTTTTCAGTTAATAACCTTATGGATCCTGCCAAGGCATTATCATATATAACCATCCTAGTCCTTCTGTTGAACATAATAGAAACGAGACCTTCTTATACTTTAACTTTAAATGTCAGATGCTACAATTAATTATCTAAGCACATTGTACAGAAGTAGGCACATAATAGATGCAATGCACACAACACATCAACAACAATACACACAACACACATGTCATAGCTACACATCACACAGTATAATGGACGCATTATGCGTGCACCAACGCACAAGTCTTCATCTATTTGTTACTCATATATACAAAAAATGATCGCAACATTTACTTGTCGTTTAGTTCCATATTTTATGTGTTAGAATAGAAGGAGAGCAATGGCTTAAGAACAAGATTTCAAGGTTGTGTCGTGGTAGGAGACTACTGACCTAAAGCAATTACGGCTAGACAATGGTGGTATTCGGCAGAGGCCGAAATGCTCCCTAAGGTTAACACATCAACACACTTAGTCACTACTAACTTAGAGTGCTTTAGAGTATAGCACGCATTACCCGGGAAAAAGAAGAGGAGAGAAGAGAGAAGAGAGGTGAGGTTTTTTTGTGTGTTTAGGAAAAAATCTTCAATGCCCATAATCAATTAGGTGCGAAAATCACGACTGTAGTCAAGGTTGGTAACAAACCGTTTTGATTTATTCAAATCAGAATGTTACAATCTTAAGGATCCTCAAAAATCTGATCCAAAAAAAGCCCAGCTCATCTCTAATTCCCAGATCCCATATCACAATCCCAGGCCTTGGCCCAGTCCGGACGGAAGGAGCCCCGCGCGCGTGTTTGTTACTTAGCCCAATAACCTCATTTCCACAAAAGCACCATATACTAGCAACTCAAATGGTAGATGAAGGAAAAGATATATAAAGAAAGAAAACATCCTCCATGATCAATGTGGGAAAAGGTACAAAACAATGCTTTTGGAATGAAACTGCCCGCCACTAAACACAACTGAACCAATCATAGTTAGTCCTACTCAGCGGAAGCACATGAACTAATTGTTGCGGAGGCTGTCACCTGCCGGAGTCAGAGAAATCAAAATACATACTTAAACATATTTATGATGGAAATTGCTTATTACAAAACCAAAAATATCATAAATCATAATTTAGAAATCATTAAACAAGTATTATGTTCGAGGCACCCGTCTCCGTCATAGCGCCTTATCTTCACATATTCCTGAGGTTTGCTTGACTTCGTACCTCGGGTTTCCTGCATAATAAACTATCTGCCCCCATCAGGATAGGTTCAAAGAATAAAATCAGCTTACGTTGGTACACAATTCATTCCAGAAAATAGTATGGTAGCTGAAAATAAAGGAGATATACTCTGTATTTTACTCAATATTACTAAGTAGTAATTGATAGAGATTTATTAGAATAGGTTGCGAATATCTTGAGAAGGGAAAACAAATCACCTTTATGGCTATTAACACATACATACTTTTCAGGAACGAGTCCCTTCGATAATTAACTTGAAACACGTTTTATGAATCGCGTAGAAATCTTAAAACTAATTTGCACATGTTTTCACGAACACAATGAACTCTAATGACACATTTTCTCAATCTCACAAATCCCCTTCGTTAAATGGAGTTTGTTTTGGGCAGAGAATGCACAAAGAGGCATACACTAGGTACTGACCTCCACATATTTCTGGGTTTGCACCCCTGATTTTTAGCAAGTGCAAGCTAGGACATGTCCCCACACAGTTCACACATAATCTCTTTCCCGTGAAAGACATTCAAATACATTTTTGTATCTTAAATCTGCTTAATCAAACTCTTTGGAAATCCAACCTTTTCCAAGACGAACACATTTCTAAATCACATATAGTGTATAACTCAAGCTTTTGGAATCTAGTTTCTCTTACCAAATCGTTTGAGAGCTTAAGTAATATATAGGTGGCCTAAGGTCAGTGGTATTATGGTTATGAGGTGCTAATAAGAAAAGTTTCAGTAGAACCTTTTCACAGGAGACTTCGGTCAAAGTTACAAATTTGTGACCTAAACATGGGTGTTTTTATCACATTGACGAACGCCTTTTAGATCAAAGATGTAACTTGTTATAAACTCAAAATACCTTTTAGGTACTGCCCTATTTGGCTATACATAAAGTGAAGTAAGATCCACAACTTAATGTTTGAAAAATAAAGCAATGTTCAAAAACGGTGTTTTTAAATTCTTATCGATACATTTTTGTAAAGAATAACATATTTATATTATATGCCCTCATTAACTCGTGCTATTTTTAAAGTTGAGCTACTGCAAGAAACCGTTTTGAGTAAAAAAAATATTCGTAAGCTTGTTTTTAAATTTTTAGAATAATAATCACATAAATAAGGGTTTTAAGTGGTTTTAGAAGAAATTACATTGCGAATTCTTAAGAACGCAAACTTATGAAATTTATTTTGCTAAATATCTCATACTTACTGCCACTTTTCAAATCATAACTTTCAAAATTTATTAGTGCACAAGTTTTATGTCATAAACACCAATTTTATGCAAAACAATGTGTTCTTTATCACAATATGTGATTAAATCAATTAGAAATTCTTATGCAATTCTTTGGCTAATCAAATCTCACTTGCAACCTCATAAATCCAAGGGTTTCTCTATGATATACCCCTGTGTTTTTTGAAATTCTACGTTATACCCCTAATTTTTTTTCTTCTACACTGTACCCTACGTTAAGTGTACGTAACGTTTACCGTTAAATTCTCTTTGCATTTCTGGGCTTCTCTCTCTCTCAACCCTCCCCCCTTGCCCCCGCCCGGCCCCCCCCCCACCCTCCACTTCCCCCTCCCTCCCCCACCCCCCGCAACCACCATGACCTCCGCCCGGCCCAGCCCCACCCCCTTCCCTCCCCTTCGATTTCCCATGCCCCCCACTCTCTCCCCTCCACGCCTTCCCTCCCTCGCACCGCAGCGGTGAACAACAACCACCACCACCCTCGCCATTGTTTTTTAAAAAATTACCCGGATTCAATCGTATTTCAACGCAAAATCCGAAAAATCAACACTCATATCTCTATCTTCCATCCGCAACCGCACGATGCATTGAAAATTGCTGCGGGAAATCGAGGGCGAGGGGGTGGGGGCCGCGGGAAATCGAAGGGGAGGGGGTGGAGGGCTGCGGAAATCGAAGGGGAGGGGGTGGGGGTTGCGGGAAATCGAAGGGGAGGGGGTGGGGGGCTGCGGGAAATAGAAGGGGAGGGGGTGGGGGGCTGGGGGAAATCGAAGGGGAGGGGGTGGGGGCCGAGGGAAATCGAAGGGGAGGGGTTGGGGGTGGGGGAAATCGAATGGGAGGGGGTTGGGGGTTGCGGGAAATCGAAGGGGAGGGGGTGGGGGCGGGCTGGCGGGGGAGGGGGGGGGGACTGGGCTATGAATAGATTGTACTAAACGGAGGTTTGGGTGAGAATTCAAAAATCAATAACATCCGTTTTCATTAATACACACTAGGGGTATTTTGTAGAAAACTTAAGAAACACAGGGGTACAGTGTTGAATAAAAAAACATTTGGGGTATAACGTAGAATTTTAAAAAACACTGGGGTATATCATAGAAAAAGCCCTAAATCCAAACATACCTACTGCCCATTCATGCCAAATTAAGCTAATACAACTTCACAATGCAAAAGCAAAATACAAGTTCACACAATTTCCTTCACATAACCAATTAACTAACACAAACCTCATTTAAATGCTAAAAATCATATCTTTACTCAATTTCTCAAACACATGCAACAACCAAACTAGATTAAAAACACATCATACAGAAATTATAGTCCTAATTTGGCTCAAATTCGTTGCTCATAATCTTTCTCCAAAAATTTCATAAAGATTGAAAATTCCTAGGTTCCCAAATGGAGTGAATTTGTGTACCTTTAAATCCAAAGCTTTAACTTGATGAATGCATTCTCTTCAAGCTGATTTCTTTGTCTCTTTAAAGCTCAAACATGCAATAACATTCACATAAAATTTTGTAGGAAACTCTTCAAGATAAGTGGTATAATTAACCCAAAAGATTGATGAAACTTATTGATTTTTCTATTGTAGAAGATGACTTTGTTTCTCCTCTTTCCTTAGCTCTTAGGCTCGAAAGAAATCTTTCCCAAATTGTATTTGGATGTGTAGAATAAGAATCAAGACTTGCATGCAAGATATTTCAAGAGAAAATGAAAGAAATCCAAGAGGAGCAAAGCTCCTGTAAACTCGCTGCAATTGGGGAGTGAAGAGAGGAAGAAGGAGCTGATCTGGGCAGCATGATTTCGAGAGTGTTTGGAGCTGAATTTTTTATTATGGATTGGATGTGTATGTGAGGAAGGTTGTGTGTTTTTTATTTCGTGGCTTTAGCCTATTTAATAAGGGTGTTTTGGTCGTTTTATCCCAAGTGGTCAAACAACAAAAAATCTGATCTTTCCTTAATTTTATAATTGCCATTCTTTTTAGTGGTTTTGGGACCTCACGTTGTCCACCAATTCCTTTAAATGAGGTTATCTCCCTTATCTACTCAACTTAAGCCCAAGTATTTTGTAAAAAGTTCCCCCAATATTAACCTCGTAACATAAGCCCTTTGCGTCAACAATTTGCCACTCTTATCTCTAATAATTCTCCAAATATTCCATAATCTCAAAATCACACATAACTAATACATAAAAGCTCTTAATACTCTATTATACAAATTCCATTAGCCAATTAATCACACTTATACACTCAAATACGTACATATAACGAAATAGAATACTCGTTTTATACAAAACTTTTATGAATGAAAATAGGATTATTTAACTACAATAATACAAAATTTTGGCCGTTCTCTCGCAATAATACAAACTTTTGATTATTATGTAATATATTAAAATTTTTTAAAAATTTCACCTAATAGGTCAATACCGGTTATTAACTTGTTGTAGCAGGTAAACAAGCTGACATGGCACTCACTATGACATGTGTCGTTATCTAATTGGTTGGTTTTTAAAATTTGTTAATTTTTTTTTTTGCATCGAAGGCTGTCATGTGATGGACGATGTCATCACACTAATATTGCAGGTGAATTTTGGTAATAATGATATCAAAACACAACTGTTGCAGGTGATAAACTCGTAAAAGTGGTGATGATGGTTTGGGGTTTGGTCAAGAGAGAGAGAGAGAGACTGGGTGGTGGATTTCGATGTTGGTGGTGCTGCTGTGGTTGAAGGTTTTTTGTTGGAGGTTTGGTGAAGAGAGAGATATTGGTTGGTGGGTTTCGATGTTGGTGGTGGACTTGTGGTGGGGGCGAATCTGGAGAGTGATGCTTCGTTATCCGCCATTGATGGGGGTTGCTCTTTTTATGATGGTCTCGTGGTTTATGTGGTAATACTGGTAAAACCCAAAATTTCATGGTTTCAGGTGGTTGGGGGGGAGAGAAAGAGGAGATGTGGGTTAACTGGTGGTGAGAATTCGTGGGAGGCAACAACAAGGGGTGGGGTGGGGGTACTGGACTACTAGTGGTCGTGGGGTGGGGGTGGTTTCTTGGTGGACGGACTGGTGGGGTGGTTCAGTTGGTTGGGGGAGGGATAGGAGAGAGAAAGAGATTTTGGATTTTAATTGTTTTTACCTGTTTTACAGGTTACAAGTCACATTGACCTACTTTAGGAATTTTGATGTAAAGTTTGTTATATTACATAATAATCAAAAATTTGTATTATTACGACCGAACGGCCAAAAGTTTGTATTATTCTAGTTAAAAAATCGAAGAAAATATTAAAGAAACACTTATTAATAATTACTACTTAACACATTAATCACGTAAATTACGCTTAATTATTCACATTTTTACTTTCTAATCTTTTCTCATTAAGTCGGGTTGTTAGACACTCCTCCCCTTAAGAAGTTTCGTCCCGAAACTTTCAGCAATACCTCAGAAAAAATGGGATAGCTACCGTATTTTGTAACTGAAACCAGAAGAAATATAGTGAACTTGGATTAGTAGTACTGATAACTAAATCGCATAAGTCACCTAGCACACTTTCTTATAATTCACACAGTCCAATGATCCTGGGCTGGATTTGCTCATAATTCGAATATTTTCGTATTGTTTGGGAATAGTATACCTTACAATTACTTTTCTTCCCTTCAAAATACTCGACTTTCTCCTTTGGACATTCGCACATATCTTTTTGTCGGTTTTGAGCAACTAATTGTTTCACGTATCGCCTAGTCCTGGTTCATAGTTCATTTATTTAGGTTTGGTCCAACCGGAACCCCTCTTTGCTCAGATGAAATTATTCCAACTAATCGGAGTTCGACATTTTTGGTCATATAAATTTTTATTTATTGACGTTCTGGTGGTGCTCGATGACTGATGCTAATATATCGTTGCAATCATGGCAAACCGATCCTTCATCGATTCTCGAATTCTAACGCAGACGCTCAAGTTACCCCTCACTAAAGAGAGTGTTTAACTTAACGTTTTCCAGATGCTTCTTGTAAATTTTTTCCAAGCGAGATGTGAACGAAGATCTTAATCTATGATGGAGGTTGCGGTTACCCTGCGACTTCGAAATTCATCTTCCCCACACAACGATAAAGCCTGTGGTATCCGTGAGAAGGTCCACAATTACACACATTAACTCATTTCCTTTTTTCGGGTCTAGATGAACTAATAACATAATCAAGGAAGTCCCATTTACACTCTATATTCGAAGGGCTGTGGTAATTCCGGCATTCTCTGCTAATCACATTTACTTGAAACATACTTAAACATTCACAACGTGTTTTGTCGCTTCGTCTTTGAGGTCTTCTTATCAGGCAAATTTCTCGTAATCTTAAATCGTTCTATTGCTTCCAAGGTGGACATAATTCAGAACACTAGGGTGTCCTTAATATTCCATCCGTTCAATTCTCATGGTTGGGTACATACCATCTTTCCTTATATTATGTTTTCATGTCTATACTTCAGAAATTTGAACTTCAAACTCTATCTTGAATTTCTAATAAATCCATTTATATCATGCCTTCTTTAAGATATACTCATAAGGATGAAGTTTTATGGTTGTTGCGCATTAGTTCTCCGCTAGAATTTTCTTCCCTAGCCGAGGCGACTCAAAGACCATCAGATACTCTTGACTTGACTTCTTTCAGTAGCCCAATCACACATATGTTACACACGTAACTCTATATGGGTAGTGTACATATAATTTAATATACATACCATAGTTGCGAGCTTGAGGTTGTACACCAGTAAATCTCTAGCGGTTTTAATTGATGGAAAATGTAAGTCACCACCATATTGTGCTGCATAAGAATGCATCCTAGCTCCTACTAGGAGATATAAATCATAAATATATATTCCAAGTTGATGTTTAGGTTGAAGCACTGGTTATAATGCTGTCTCACATTCCCCATTTTACTGAACTCTGGTGCTCTCCTTAATTACACTCGATTTAGCAAAGCTATTTAAAAGAATTCTTTCTCAAATCTTTGGTAATATCCAACTAATCTTGGGAAGTCTCTCACCTCTAAGTCGTGTGTCGGCACCGACCATTCTTCGACTGCTCATACCACTTGATATTACAAGTTTCAGAAATTTCCTTCTTTAATCTAGAAGTCGTACTTGATTAATTGCTCTCAAGTAATCACTTCTATATTTGTTCTCAATTAAATAACTCTCATGACCTTTTGGTTCCCTAAATAATTTAGAATATTATTAGTGAATATCACTTTGGATTAATCCAAATATGGTTTCAAACCTGGCTACCATAGATCCATAAGAGTTTTAGGTGCATTAGTTAACCACCAACTCATAGCACTCATACTAATTTGGAACGTAGTTTTCAATATACTTTTACTTCCTGAAACATTTAGTGAGATCTTGACTTGAGATCGATTATGGAGAATACCCAAGATTTAACTTATCATTTATTTGGGTAGACATTAGATAGGGATCTTATTGGTTCCGCAATAGTCGATGCAACACTTCAATTACTCATGTTTCTTGCTAATGATAGGAACAGAGGATTTCAACCAAATTCCATTTAATATAATCCTTTCCATAAATAATTTTCTCTAGTTGCTTCATAAGTCACTATTTCCGCCAGCGTCAATTTATATGGGCCTTTTGAGAATAGAGTAGCACTGGAGTCAGATTCATACAAAAATCCATCACCTTAGCAGGTAATCCTAGTGATTCTTGTTGAGCACATCGGAAATTTTTGTACTAGAGATGTTCTTATATTCCAAGTTCATTCCCACTGATTCCTATACGTGACATAGACGCCCTTCTTGTGAATCTTCCTTTTTTCTTCCTCACAAACTATTGCTTACCCACAAAATGGTTTGGATTTTACAACTCTAGCATGTCAATTTACTCAACAAATTAAATTTTATTCCTGAAACCACATCATACTCTATTATATGAAATGAAATCGAATATGGCACTAAATTACTTTTAATATCCTAACATCACACTTCTCTAGCACATAATTACATAATTACATCGTATGAATATTCTATTCGATATACTGACATTCAAATCGTGTGGCGTCATACATAATTTAATTTCCTATTCGTGACGCAATCACATCCAAAACGATGGAGCAAAATGCCCCTAGATTGAATGACACACATAAAAAATAATTCCCACCTATCATACATCATGGTTATCACATTATCCTTAGTAATTACAAGTCCTCTGCGCTTCAACTAATTGTAGCAACACTTTTTGCCTTTGGATCTCGGTCGGTCTTCTTCTGTAATTTCAATCATAGCTCGATCTCCTAGCTTACTTGAGTGGTAATACTTTCCTTGGATCTTGATTGCTTCAAGGGTTCCTTCCCTTGGTTTAGCATAAAAGGTTCCTTTATTAGAAGCCCCGTGATCTTATACTTGAAGTAGATGTTCTTCCTTTCGGAATTCTTTCCATAATGTTCTTTTTTTCCCTTTTTCCTGAGGTTAGTGTTGTGAATGTCTAGATGGTCTTGAGATTAGGCTTTTTATTCTTGATTCCTCAAAATTCCCTTCATTCTTCTTATTTTTGTGAGAATGATTACAGCTCAATCATGTACGTCTTCAAAGCTTTAAGTAATCTCATTTCTTTTACTCCTTCATTACTAGTCCAATCAAGAGTGAATCAGAATATTATACACAAATTTAATGGTGTATACAACCATCGACATCCGATCTTGTTTCTTAGAAGAACACTAGTGTAAAAATCATCATCGGATCAGGGTTACTGATCCGGTTTTGGACCAGATTAGTTGACAAAAGTCAACTGGTCCGGTTTTCACCAAAAACGGACCAGTAAAAACCGAATCAACTAAGTTTTGATCCACAAAAAAAAAAAGTATGCGCCCAGGCCTCCAGTATCCCAGCCAACGTAATTCACCCGAATCCAAAAATATCGAAGACAAAACATTCAATAAATCAAATAAGAACGAAACTGACAGGAGGATGAATTACAAACTCACAAATTCGCAACTAAAGAACAAGATAAATATGAACGAAATTAATAAAGTCTAAATCGCAACTAAATATGAATGGTTGACAAGAATGATATATATGACCGAAATTAATAATGAAAAATTACAAAAAAAATCAAGAACGAAAGTAAATCGAAAAAAATTACAAGGCCTAGATCTAAACAAAAACAACAAATAGACGAAAATCAAAACTAAAAAAATTACAAAGCCTAGATCAAAACAAAAATAAAAACAAAAAAATTACAAAGCCTAGATCTAAACGAAAATCAACAAATAAACGAAAATTAAAACAAAAAAAAGCCTAGATTTAATTTCAGATTACAAGAATATCGAGCAGAAAAGGCCAAGGCGACGACGAATGAAAGCGAGATCAGCAACGACGATCACTAAGAGGATGGCGAGCACTGAGAGGATGTCGACGAGTGTGAGAGAGTACGGCGAGCGACGAGTGTGAGAGAGGAGGAGAAATTTCAGTGACGGCGTAAGAGGACGAGAAGTTTTAGCAGCAGGCGTGAGAGAGGAGGAAGAAATTTAACGACGGCGTGAGAGGAGGGTGAGAGAGGTTGAGTGAATAGAAGAAGGACTGGAAAGCCTAACTAAGAGGGGTGCTAACTGAGAGAGGAGGAGTGCTAACTGAGAGAGGAGGAAGTGAGATTGGGCTGCGTGATTTATAAGATAGAGGAGGGTGATGGGCCGCGTAATTTATAAGGCATTGGACCTAACTAATCCGGTCCACCATCCCAACCGCATCAGTTTAGTTCTTCGAAGTTGCGCGAAAAATTTGTTAATTAATGAATTCGATTTTAGGGAAACCGGATCAGTCATGTTCTATCATTTAGCATTTTTTCCACTAGTGGAAGTTATATCCTTTATTTTGCTCCTGTTTTTCCAACATTGACCACACGCATATATTTATTTCCCGAATTTTATCACTTGAATGTATCTTATTTTTCCATTTATTAGGTCCACCTCAGTCTGATTGTTCGTTGATCATCTCAACTCTGACCATTTCCTATAGGAAACACATTCGACTTTTTGTCACAAGTGGGACGAGAAATACATGCCATAAGAGTGTTTTTGCGAAAATCGATTAGTCTTAGCCACTCAATTCAAACCCCCCTTATTGAGTGTCACCTTGTGTTCCAACAAGTGGTATCAGAGCAGGCTATTCTCGAAAGGCTCATCCCTAGAGAATAGAATTCATGAACATGCAAGATGACTCTCGAGATAGACACACCAAGTGTCCGATTTTCAATGGAAAAGACTACCGATGGTGGAAGGCTAGGATGAGGATCTACATCCAAGGATTGGACTATGAATGCTGGAAAGTGATAAGAAAATGACCAATCCTTATCCAAGCCAAAAATGCTGAAGGAAAGATGGTCGACAAGGATGAAGACGACTACAATTCAGTTGACTATGCGAAAGCCGAAAAGAACTTCAAAGCTATGAGTATTCTCCAATATGGAATTGAACCTGATGAATACTCAAGGATCTCGGCATGCTCTACAGCAAATGAGATATGGGATACTTTAGAATTGGCCCACGAAGGTACGAATGAGGTAAAACAATCTCGAATTGATTTACTTGTGCAACAATATGAATTGTTTACTATGAATAAGGAAGAATCAATTAAAGAGATGTTCACTAGATTTACACTAATCACTAATGAATTGCGTTCTCTAGGCAAAATCTATCCTTCTGAAGATTTAGTGAGAAAGGTGTTAAGAAGTTTAACAAATCGTTGGCTTCCTAAAATAACTGCTATTCAAGAAGCTAAAGATTTGACAAAACTCTCACTAGAACAACTTATTGGATCATTAATGACTCATGAACTTGTTTTAGATTCTAAAACTAATGAACCAAAAAATAAAGGTCTAGCCTTGAGAACTGAATTGGAAAGTGAAGATAGTGATAGCGATGATGATGTTGATCTTCTTACTAGGAGATTTAAAAAATTTCTCAAAAAGAACAAAAATAACAATCCTAGAAAAGGTGGAAATTTCAAAGGTAAGAGTACTACCTCGAACTCTAAGAAAAGTGCTACTAACTCCGGTTGTTTCAAGTGTGGAGATTTCAATCACATGATTAAGGAATGTCCCTTATGGGATGATGAGAAGCCCAAAGAAAGAAGGGAGCAATCCAAGAAAGAATTCAAAAAGGTTATGATAGCTGCCGTTTGGGGAGATTCGGATTCTGATGAAGAACAGTCAGAGGCACAGTGCCATGAAGAAAAATTATGTCTGAATGCTGTACAGACATCACAGAGAAGGGCACAGTGCCAGGACGACTCTCACTTGTGTCTAATGGCGAAAAGTTCGAACTCCCAAGATGAAGCTGAAGACAGTGAGGTAAGTCTTCTTTCTCTAAAACCTTCAATACATCTTCTTTCAAAAAACCAACTTGTTACTTTACTTGGAAATATCATTGATGATTGTCAAGAAATGAATGATGATTTTTCAATCATGAAAAAGGAAGTAAAAAATTTAACTAAGCAAAAGATTGGGTTGGAATTGGAATATTAGGATTTATTAAAGGATTGTAAATAACTGATGAAGAAGATTGATGAACTTAAAAAAACCGTTGAAGAGAAAAATGTTGAGTTAAATGCTTTAAGGTACGAAAAGTCTCTCGCAAAAGAAGTTGTTAATAACACTGTGCCATACACTGTGCTAGAGGCTAAAAATTCGGATCTTGAAAATCAAATTGAATCGTTAAAACACGAGTTAACTGAGTTGAAAGAATCAAGACAAAGATCCAGAATTGTTCCACTTATGCTACCTCATGATGCTAAGTTAAGTGATGAACTTGATAAAGTTAAAAGAGATTTGGAAATTTCGAGAAAAAGAAATAGCGATCTAAACACTTCTGTTGAATTCTTAGAATCACAATTGACTATTGCTCGAAAAATGTATGAAAAATGGTTAGATGGTCAAAAAGTCTTAGACTATATCTCCAGTACAACTAGCAATCGAAACAGAATTGGTTTAGGATATACAGACCAGAGGCACAGTGTAAGACACAGTGCCAAAAATTTTGAAAGAGACTTTCATAAAAGAAAATATGTCGATCTACCTGAATATTTGATTTGCAACTTCTGTGGAAAGAATGGACATCTTATGGATAATTGTAATGTCAAGAAAAAGAGTGTTGCGAAAAATGTAAAGTATGTAACTCAAATATGGGTTAGAAAAGACTTATTAGTAGCTCAACGAAAGAAAAAGGGACCCTAATAGATTTGGGTTCCTAAAACTAACAAGTGATCTTTTTGCAGGCAAACGTGAGAGGAAACAGCCTATGGTATCTCGACAGTGGCTGCTCAAGACATATGACTGGTGATAAATCTCAATTCCTCTTACTAGTAGCCTACCATGGAGGTTGTGTTACATTTGGCGACAACAAAAAGGGAGAAATAAGTGGTATTGGAAACGTCGGTAAATCCCTAACACACTCCATAGACAATGTGATGTTGGTAAGTGGTTTGAAAAAAAAATTTTAAGCATATCCTAATTGTGTGATAAAGGTAATTCTGTTGAATTTCATGCATGAATATTTTACAAGACAATTTGTGGCTTTGGGATTAATTTCTGGAAATTAGTTGAGTATTATGCTTGTTGTCCTCCTTTAAATATGTTAATTAGAGTGTTGATGCATGTCTTTGTGAAACACTGTGAGAAAAAGCCTGCTTGATATAAAAAGGACTCGTAATGGTCTAATGATGCTGTCTTAATGTCATGATCTTAAGTTGCCGAACTAATGAGCTATATGATCCTAAGTTGCCGAATTATTGAGCTATGAAATGCTAATTCTTTCTCCTATGACAAGCTGATCTTTATCCCGATATTCTGATTTTCTATTTATGAGTTTGAAATTTGTGCCTCATTATTTCTTTCTTTCATATGTATCACCTTATCGCCATTTCCCTATTATTATCCTTCTTTTCCTCACCCATTGATCCAACGTTGAACAAGTGCTTTTAATCTTGATTAATGATAATTTATGGGGCAAGAACATCTTGATAAGATGATGGAAGAAAATGACGCATCAGTTAAGGGGGAACATGAAAAGGTTGGAATGAAACACAAATACGTGAAAGAATGAAAAGTACTGATTCACACTATGCAAGGCACAGTGCCAGGAGATGCATAAAAAAGAAAATGAGGTCGGAATTAACTTATTATCTTTGATCTCTTATTGATTGACTCTAATAATATTGTATGGTCTGCTTCCCCTTCATTAAAAAAAAAAAAAGAAACGAAAAGAAAAGGAGAGTAAGACACTTATTTTAGATAAGTCCTAGAGTTCAATTCAAATGTGAAGAAAATTATCAAAGTTTTGAAGATCATCATTTTGGATTCCAGTATATCCGAAGATTAGTTATATTTGGAAGGGAATAGATTGTTCATTGGCACAGAAACACACACATTGCCACAGTGAAGAAAGTCATATGATGTTCATTTGCGGAAGTTGAAAATCTTAAAAGAAAGGTTTAAGTACTTGTTGAGCCAATTGCCATTTTAAATCTTCAAGCTTGCATTACCTTTCTTTATCTTACTTTCTTAGCTATCAACCATGATCCTTCATGATTATTTCTTACTTCATAATTTCGGACTGTGAGTTGGATTATTTTTTGCTTAATGACTTCGGATTGTGAGTTGGATTATGACATAGCAACAGCATCCTTAGTATCTTTCGCTTGAGCTACTTGCATTATTTTGATGACTATATCTCAGTTTTGTGTAGCTTGACATGTTATTGCTCTCTTTTTGATAATGTCAAAAGGGGGAAGATGGGTATAATACTTAAACTAATGAATGAAATTTGGTATGTTGGCTATTGGATTATGGTGATTGATGTTGTGAATGGTGTTATGTTGATGCATTATTTGAGGGGGAAGTATTATGTGTTTGTCATCATCAAAAAGGGGGAATTTGTTGTGTTTTGAACTTTGAATATTTTGATGATGATAAACACCCTATGCAATGCTATAACATGAATATTTGTAACAGTGATCAAGCTATCAAGATTGGATGATTGAAGACAAGGAAGCTTAGGTCTAGTAATATTGAATTCATGTGTATGCAATGTAATTACCATATTAGAACTTTGTGCTAAAATTAAAAATATGAAATTAGGATGATTAACTATTTTCTTAGAGTTAAGAAAATAGGTGATTATAATAATTTCATGTTTATATGGTTTAAAGAAAAAGAAGGGAGACTTTTGTTAACACAAGGATTTCGAAAATAAGTTTTAGAAAGAAAAAAGATTTTTATTTTTGAAAATAAGTTTTGAAAAGAAAAATATTTTTATTTTCGAAAAACAGTTTTAAAAAGAAAAAGAATTTTTATTTTCGAAAAATCAGGTTTTGAAAAAGATAAAAGTTTTGTTTTCGAAAAAAGATAAAGAAAACGTAGTTGAAGATTTTCGAAAAAAGGAAAGTGTTTATGAAAAGAAAATCTGATTTTTAAAGAAAATGTTTTGATAAAGATTTTGGATAAAAAACTGATATGAATAAAATTGGGATAAGATATGGAGTAATCCTTATCTTACAAGGAGTAAAGGAAATCAGTGTTTTTATAAAAGATAAAATTGGATTTTGAAAAGGAAAAGAATTATATCCCTTTATTTTAGGAATAAAAATTATTCAAGAAGATAATTATTTCTTGGAGAATAATTCTTATTCAGTTGATGAAGTTATATAAAGGATAGAAATCAGTATACTATCACACGTTTTCAGATTTGGTGAGATTAATATTTTGAGAGCTGAAAACGATCTCCTAGAGCACAGTGTACGGCACAGAGTTCTAGTCAGTTAAGGTCTCTAAACATCGCTTGTAACGATCCTCTATTTGCTTGAATAAGAAGCACGCTTTTGAGGAATCATTCTTTCTGTAATCTTTCATATTATAGAGAGTAGCAACACTTAGGGTTAAGTGTTGGGGAGCACTACTAGAGTTAGTAGTGGGGGAATCGAATTGTATCAAGGGTTTGGTATTTTACGATTCAAATAATAAAAGAGTAGTTTGTGTGGACGTAGATCTCAGAGGTGAGATTGAACCACGTTAAATTCTTGTGTCTTATTATTTGATTTCATTGTTTTATTGTTTGATACAATTTTGTTTGAGCAAAAACATTAATCGGAGAATTTACGAGTGAATAACACAGTGCACGGCACTGTGTCATAAGAGTGTGTTTGCGAAAATCGACTAGTTTTAGCCACTCAATTCAAACCCCCCCTTCTTGAGTGTCACCTTGTGTTCCAACACATACCTTTTGGAAGCGTGCAAACACTGCAATACATCACAAGCGCTTAAGGCCATGTGCACACCTTCGGTCTCATAAGTACTTTAGAAAAACCACCCAATCTTTCATAGAAGACGGTCAAACCTTCCAATTATGTATGTGGTCCATCAAATGTTTCTAGAACAACACCACCATAATGGGGATACGGAGTCATTAAGAACATAAGCTCAACCACACAACATAAATCCATCAAGTGCTTCTCAATAGCACCACCAAACTGGCTATGTATTCAATCATTCACTACCACACAACATAGGGATGGGAAATGCAATGCTAGCTAAGAATTATATGGTTTCGTTTGACCAAAAAAGGTTATCCAATACATTATCTCAACTCAAGCGTTTTAGCTTTATTCCCCTCGACAACTCAAGGAAAATTCTCCTTGATAGCCGCTTAATAAAGGGGTCAACAAGATTTAATTCATACCTCACATAGTCTAAAGAAATTACTCCATTTTTCTTAGCTACTCCAATGGCTGCTTGAGAATCACAATCGAAGAAAAACAAGAGCACCCTATTCACCCCACAATGGCATATTGCTCAACAAATTTCTCAACCAATCAGCTTCTTGCCCTAATCTAATTTGAATACTTCCACGATATAACACCACCTCCAAGAGTGAACACATATCCACTAGTTCAACTGATCTCATCGTTATCTGAAACCCAGTTTGCATCACAAAAACCTTCTAGCATAACATGAAATTTGTAATAATGCAAACACAAATCAACAGTTCCTTTTAGGTACATAAGCAAGCGATAAAGAGCATTCCAATGTTCATTCCTAGGATTATATAAGTGTATAACAACCTAGTCTAGTCACCGCATAGGCAATATCATGTCGAGTGCATTTCATGAGATACATCAAAAGTCCTATGACTTTAGCATTCACATTTTAAGATACACTTTCCCCTAAGTTCTTAGTCAAGTGAGTGCGGGGTAATAAGTGTGTTTCTAATAACGTACTTAGTGGACTCCTTTTGGATCATTTTGATTATCTTTCTCCCCTTTCTCCCTTCTTTCTACTCCCCTTTCCCTTTTTATTTCATTGATCACTTGATCATAGTGATATTTTGCTAGTTTTTGGTCATTTTCACCAATTTTCTAGCACAATTGATTTCACTTTATTTTGCCATGTTCTTAATGTAGGTTGGACCATCTAAGACGACTACAAGTCCAAGAGGCGGTAAAGGAAGCAATAAAAATAGAGCCTAAGTTGAGAAATGATGCGTTCACACCATGGCACATGTCTTACGTGCAAAGGAACACATAGCATAATAAAATCTCATAAGGAGAACTTCAAAATGGATAAATCTCATAAACTACTAATTGGATGAAATTATCTCAAGTTGGAGCTGAAAGCTCGTTTCGATAGCTTTTCAACGGCAGGTCTTAAGCTTGATTTGGATATATATAAAACGATGGAGTTATGCGCGTTTTAAATTCAGCTGGCCGACCACAGCAGAACCAAAGGTGCGACTACACCAGTTTCTTAGGCTGGTGCCACTAAATCACTTTGTTAGGTGCGTCAGCACCACTTCACGGAGGCCAAATTCACAAGTCAGAAGACTTGGTGTGCCCACACCTGCTTATAGGGTGCGCCCGCACCTTTCGAGTTGTGGAAATTAAGTTTTGTAAGGCGTTGTGCCAATTAAAACCTTAATTAGACTTAATTTCGGATTCTGCTTTATTCTAGTTTTATTAGAGAGTTTAATAGGGTTCTACTTAAAGAGAGAAACATATTGAAACTTTAAGATTTTGGAATTCTAGATTAAAGTTTGTTGATTTCTCTATCTCCAAGGTACTTTGATTAATTTAGTTTGCATGTTTTCAGTTTTTATCCATCATTCTTATTGTTATTCTCTCTTCTTCCATAGTTATAGATCTCATAGATTATAGTTTCACAGTAGCTTTTTTAATTCTATTAATCATCCATTAATCATTATTAGTCCTAGATTAGTTATGAATTTCAGATTTTTATGTTTAGATTCCATGATTAGTGAGTAGTCTCCTATCTAGGGTTTAGGCACGGTGAAAGTATGAATTAGGGATTTCCTTTAATTGATGTAATTGTGGGGATTGAATGATGATTATGCATTGATCTTGGTGTTTTGAGGCCTTAGGATAGGTATTGATCACATTTATGCTTTGGTATTTTGGTTACATATATTCTTAATTGAATTTTGCACCATTTTCTCATCCCTATGAGTTTACTTTATTTCTAGGCCAAGATATTGGGTGGAAATTAAGAGGATCCTTTTATTAGGGGTTTTTTATGCCTATTAGATCTCTTAATCAATTAACTAAAGACAATCCGAGAGAGGATTTAGTTGATTGATTAAATGATGGTTAATCTTGAGGACCATTCAAAAGAGGACTTTAGTATTTTAGAGGAAAGCTAAACCTTGCATAATTACCACTTTTTTAAATCCGCAATTGCATTGATGATCATTCTTCCGTTTGATTCATACTAGTAACCTTGATTCTAGTGTTTTCTTATTGATATTTTTACTCATATTTTATCTTCTTGTCCTATTTGATTTTAGTTAGTTATTAGTTGTTACAAAATCATTCCAAAACCCCCAAATACCTTTCAATTAGGTAATATAAGCTTGTTAGATTTAGATTAATTATCGCAATTTCCGTGTGGATCGACCCTTGACTTGCCTTTACTACATTTCTAGCAATTACTTATTAAGAGTATAAATATAGTTTAAAAAGTGATTTTTGGTGCCTTAACGACACACTAAAAATCCCTTATCATAGGGTCATTAGGAGTATTCACAGGCACGACATCAAACAAATTAAACTTTTTTAAGCACCTTTTCCACATGATGAGACCGACTCAAAGAAATGTGACCATAAGTTTTCTTAACTCTGACTCCTAAGATCACATTAGCTTCCCCTAAGACCTTCATCTCAAACTTAGATGACAAGAATAGTTTAGTATCATTAACTACCGTTAAACTATTACTAAAATCAACATGTCATCTACATAAAGGCATATGATAACACAATCAGATCCTATCAATTTTGAATAAACACATGAATTAGAGCTATATATAATAATAAAGCCATTTGACACAATAATGCTATCAAAATTTTTGTACCATTGCTTAGGTTCTTGCTTAAGATCATACAAGGACTTTCTCAACCTACATACTTAACCTTTTTTTGACCCTTAACCACAAAACCCTCAGGTTGAGACATATAAATCTCTTCCGCTAAATCACCATTCAGGAAAGCAGTTTTAACATCCACCTAATGTATAACTAAGTCATGAATAACAGCAAGAGAAAGTAGGGTCCTAACTGTGGCAATTTTGGTCACAAGAGAGTAAGTATCAAACTAGTCAAGGCCATGCAATTGGGTGAATTTCCTAATCACAAGTCTAGGCTAAACCTTTCTATTGTCCCATCAGGTCTCAACTTATTCTTAAACATCCACTTACTATCCATGGTCTTTGATCCTACAGGTAAGTCAACTAGCTCCCAAGTGGAGTATAAGTCGCTCTTTACATCTTCTCTCCCAAATCTAACATCAATAGGCCTCATAGCCTCATTAAAAGTTTTTGGATCTTCCTCCATCATGAAAGCATAAACTAAATCATCACTTAGCATGTGAACACATAAACTTTCAGATAGAAAAACAGTAACAAAATCAGAGCCAAAGTCTTTTTCTCTCTTGGTCTTCTGCTCCTTTGAGGTTCATCTACAACAGAAGAACTACTAGCTTGCTTATCAACTGAAGTACTACTGATAGGCAAAACAACAGCAGGAATAGTACTAGCAGACACATTATCAGCATGAGAAGAAGATGAAGGCAATTAGACACTTTAGAAGGCAAAGATGCAACACTATCCTTTTTCAAAGGAAATATATGCTAAAAAAACTCTGCATGCATGCATCTCTATATTCACATATAGACTCAAAGTCATAAATCTATATGCAGCATAAGCATAGCCAACAAAAACAACATCAAAAAGTCTTGGTTTCAATGTTCGATCTCTTACAGTCAGGCAACCCAACCTTAGCTAGATACCCCCATACTCTAAGAAACTCAAGTTAGGAGGATAAACTTTATGAAGTTCATAAAGAGTCTTATCTAGCTTTTTATGAGGCACTCGGTTAAGGATATGTTAGGCTGAAAGGACTACTTCTCCCCCACATGTCATTAGGCAACCCTGAACTCAAAAGCATAGCATTCATCATATTTTTCAAAGTTCTATTTTTCCGTTCAACTATACCATTATGTTGAGGTACATAATAAGGTGCACTAAGTTCATGGATAATTCCCAACTTTTCACAGTGATCATTTACGGAGCTATTATCATACTCTCGTCCCTTATCATACCTAATCCTTTTGACTTTTCTATCAAGTTGGTTTTCCACTTCAACCTTAAACTTTAAAAAGGCCTCTCCTACCTTAGTTTTAGCTTTGAGAAGGTAAATTTCAGTATACCTTCAAAAATTATCAACAAAGAAAAAGTACCAAAATTTTCCTCCTCTACTTCTAGTGTTCTGAAAGTCATCTAGGTATGTATGAATTAACTCTAGGATTTGAGTGTTTCTCTTAGTCACAGGTCTGCAAGGTTTCTTGGCAAATTTTTCTTCTACACAAATAGGACACTTAGAAAAGTATGCAGAACTGAAAGCTAAAATCAAAGCTAAGGTCCTTAATCTCTTAATAGAAGCAACATTCACATGCCCTAATCTACCATGCCACAAATTGAAAGACTCAACAATATAATCAGAACCAGAAACATTCTTATTGATTGCAACAGAACCAACATTAGAAGAAACATTTAAAATAAATAAAACACCACTAAGATACCCTTTCCCCACAAACTCCCCACCATAAGTCATTACAACCTGGTCAGCCTCAAAAATAATTTTCAAACTAGCATTATTTAACAAGACACCATACATCATGTTGTGATGCATAGTAGAAACATAAAATACATTTGAATGGGATAAAGTTTTTCAACAGGTGAGTTTAAGAGTGACCTTTCATCTACCAACAACTTCAGCAGTGGCAACATTGCCCATGTAAACACATTAACATTCAGCAGCATCTTCAAAGTCATGAAGCAGCTTCTTGTTTGCACGGAGATGCTTTGAAGCACCGGTGTCCAGAATCCAGTCAGTTGTGTTTTCCACCAGGTTAACTTAAATGACCGATGCAATCACATCATCATTTTCATCAAGGTTAGCATGATTCATTCTTGCTTCTAGTTGGATTTATTCGAGCCTTTGTGCTGAGGACATTGGTAAGCCTTATGGTTAGGCTTCCCACAAACATAGCAAACGACATATTTCTTTTGAATCTTGGTGTCAGGTTTTGTAAACTTCCCTTGCTTCTTGAACTAACCAACCTTATTGCCCTTACCTTTATCCTTATCAACACTTGAAGACCCATCAACTTCAACGAGGTTGGCCTTTGACGAGTTAATGTCCACATCAGTTATATCTTTGATATGGTTGGCCTCTTTAGTTCTCATATTGTAACACCCCGACTCTTCCGGAGTCGAGTATATCGTCACCAATGCGCATCTAGGGCCAACAACTGTCCTCAATAACCAACACAAGTTCTTCCGGCGCATTTTGTCCTCACTCATGCGCACCCTGAGAAACTTCCCAGGAGGTCACCCATCCCAAGATTACTCCCAGCCAAGCACGCTTAACTGTGGAGTAACTAAGGAATTAAGCTCCCTAAAAGAAAGATGCATCTTGTTGGAATGAGTAGCCTGCTAACTCCCTTTAAAGCAATCATGAGGGGTATTACACATATGACTGACCAGTTCTTGAAGAGACGGATCATTCTTCTTTTATTTAAGATGGTTTCGGAAATTACTCCAAGATAGGGGAAATCTATCTAGCAACACATTGGCTTAGAATATCTCACATATCTTCATGGCTTCGGTCAAAGCATCAGCACATGGGTTCTCATAGACATGAACCTGCTCTATAATTAGTTTGTCATCAACTATCTGGAAAGCCAAACACTTTCCAGCAACATATTTTATCTTGCATGCATCATCAGCCCCAAACTGCTTTTCTAAGGCCTCCCAGATTGCCTTAGAAGACTTATGAACTATAATCATTTCGAAAAGAGTATTAATCATATGATTAACACTAGTACAGAATCAACAATTTGAGTCGTATGCTAGACCCCCATTTGCGTCGGACATGTGTCCGACGCTAGAGGCCTCGACGCAAATTAAGGAGAAATGATATGCGTCGGATTAGGAGTCGACGCAGATATTAAGTTATTTGCGTCGGATGTAAGAGAGGTGCGACGCACATTGCTCTTGAACCCCAGTACCACCAGCACCATTTGCGTCGCACTCTTTGCTATGTGCGACGCAAATCAAACATTTTTTTAATAAAAAAAAATAGTGGATCTGCGTCGGTTGTTGTAACAACATACGACGCAAATGAACCATTTTTTGTCAAAAAAAAATAAAAACACCCAATAACTCATCAGTTTACACCAAAGAGCTTGCATACTAATAGTGCAAATATGACATTAATGGCGGTAAAGCAATCTGAATATATCAAAGGCATTACAATGAAGGAAAAAAATATATTTTTCAGTTTTATTTCACTTCACAACAAAATTAGGCTAAAAATTACAATATGTCACTAACATCGTACCCACAAAATTAATAAAATTAGGAAAAAAAATGTATTTTTCAGTTTTCTTCTTGGACGATTTGGGTAGATCTGAAAATTGAGGAGTGTTATGATGCTTCTTCTTATTGTAGTTTTCCTTTTTGTTTGTATCCTCCTCTTCGACTGCTTCTCGAAATTCGACCGCCATTCATCCTCCTCTACCCATTTATCCTCCTCGAGAGCTAGCCCTTTCCCTTTAAGAAAAGCAATCAATCCTAATCACAGACTCACCACATCAAACAATCAAACCATGAATCGAAAGTAATCTTCTTAATACTAAACACTAACAATCGAGAAATTAGGGCGTAAAAATAAGGAATTACAAAATTCGATCTCAAAATTAAAGTAGTTTTGAAAAAGAAAGAGTAGAAAAGATGAATTACGCTACCTTAGAAGAAAGAAGATGATGAAATTGCCCCTTTACAATTGACTGATGACTGAAGTTGTTATCGGTTAGAGAGGAGAGAGAAAATAAGATGGAGGTGGACGGCTGGTCTTGCGGTGGTGTGGATTGTTTAGCCCTAAAGTTGAAAATTTACCTGAGTTGTCATCAGCTCGGAGATTGAATCTCCAGGTCTTGATGAGGGTTTTGACTGAGACTCTTCACCTGAATCTCAAAGAAAACCCAAACCATTCGCTGAAAATACAAACGAACGAATGAAATTGGAGCAAATCCGGTGAAAGAATGAAATTGGAGAACAAATGAAACGGGAGACGAACGAATGAAAGTGGAGAACGAATGAACAGATCTTCGCTTGATTTTCCGGGAAAAGGAGAAGAAGGGGAGGGATAGAGGAGATTAGAGAGATTTTACAGGAGATTGAAGAAGGGGATGAAGATTGAGCGGCGTTTAGGAGAGAGAGAATGGGAGTTTTAGGTTAGAGGGTGAGAGTAGGAATTTTAGGTTAGAGAGGGATGAGTTGGGCGTGAATTAAAAGGTAATAAGTGGGCTGCTGGGTTGATCTGCGTCGGATGGGCCTAGATGGTCCGACATAAATCCCCTAATACATTCATTTGCGTCTCACGTAGCAAAGCATTCAACGCAAATAGCTTGTGTTCATGTGTGTCGAACATAGCAAGCATCCGACGTACATGATTCTCCCACCCATTTACTTTAAGTATTTGCGACGAATGCACTTCAAGTGCGACGCACATGAACGATGATTTGTGTCGCGTTCAACACCCATCCGACGCAAATGATAATTCTGCGTCGGTTCACCAGTTGTACGACGCAATTTATGAGACGCAAATCAACTTTTTTCTACTAGTATAAGGAGATGGAATTCGATTGTCTTACTATCTTTATCATATTTTTTGATACCTTCCTCATTTTTCTTAAGGACAAAAACAGTAGAAGGGGTGATAGAAACATCCCCTGCAGTAACAGTAGGTTCAGGAGAATCATTGAATACGACATAATTGATTTCTCATTGCACAAAGACATCAACATTTTCTGAGCCCAATGTTTGTAATCGTTACCGTCAATAAGTTCCAGTTTAGATATGTTAGACAGAGACTTACTGGAATGAGAAGCCATTGGATAATATTAATTGCTATCAAATTGTTGAAACAGAAGGAGAACAATGGCTTAAGAACATGATTTCAAGGTTGTGCCGTGTTAGGAGACCACAGACTTGAAAGTAATTACGGCCGATAACGGTGGTAATCGGCACTGGCCGGAATGCTTCACAAGGTTAACACATCAGCACACTTACTCACTACTAACTGAGAGTGCTTTGGTGTATAGCACGCATTACCCAGGAAAAAGAAGAGAAGAGAGAAGAGAGGTGAGGTTTTTCAGTGTGTTGAAAATGGGGAAGGAGATCTGATTAAATAGGAAAAATCTGCAACCCCCATATTCAATTAGGTGCGGAATTCACGGCTGTAATCAAGATTGGTAACTGACCGTTTTTATTTATTCAAATCAGAACGTTACAAGCTTAAGTATCCTCAAAAGGAATCTGGTCCAAAAACAAGCTCATCTCAGCTCTAATTCTCATATCCCATGCCCAGTTCGGGCGGACGGCGGTGCGCGCATGTGCGTTACTTAGCCCAACAACCTCATATCCACAAAAATATCATATACTAAAAACTCAAAGGGTATATAAGAAAGGATATATAAAGAAAGAAAACATACTCTTCATGACCAATGTGAGACAAGGTACAAAACAAGGCTTTTGAAAGCCTTTATCTAACATTATGGTTTTGATCCTCAACCTTGTGAGATTTTGTGTTAAGAATTGTCTAATTGAGCATAAAAAAGCAAAGATTAATTAGATTATTATGACAATATATGTTGATCATACCAAAAGTTACCGCTGATTACTTAACAATCATAATTGTAATGGAAATTCCAAATTGGAAGTTCTTATGCCGGTTTTTTGTTTCTGAATGAAGCGACTTGTTTTTTATTTTGGGTCTCATTTCTGAAGCTCATTTTTAGCGGGTTGTTTCATTATGATGCATATGTATGTTGTTGTATCAAGTTGCGGGTGAGACGCATCACAAACTAGGGCTGATAATCAGGTCGGGTTGGGTTGGTTTGATTCGTATTTGGGTCGATAATAAATGGGTCATAATCCCTCAACCCAAACTTAACCCATTTAAGAAACACGTTAAAACCCCAACCCTGAATCCAACCTATTTAATAAATGGATTACCCGTATTACCCGTTTAACCCATTTTATCATAATTATTATTGTAGTGAAAAATAATTATTTTCTTAAAGAGCTAAATGAGCATGTTCGTTCACTATTGAAAGTATGCATGTTTAGAGTTTCTTAGAATGATTATGACCTATTTTAGCGATATTTTACTTTTTATTTCAACCAAATTTTAGATTTAAAAATATATTATTTCGAGAATTTTCTATATGTACAAGTTAATAAGGTCAGAGCATATCATTTTCGAGTCGGCAATGTCAACATGAACCTAACTAGCTTGTTTAATTAAATGGGTTAATCGTGTCAACCTATTTACTCAAATGGGTCAAAATTTCCAATCCTAACCCACTTATTTTGGGTTAGGTTTGGGTCGGGCAGGGTCAACTTTTGCCAACCCTATCACAAACACATATAATACAACTTTTTTTATATAAAGTATTTTTAACGGATTTTTCACCAAACCCCGAGTTTCCAGAAAACTCACGAAATATTTTTAACATTTTCAATATTCAGCATATATCCCTGAGTTTTTCAAAATTACATCAATTGCCCTTATCATTAACTAAACGTTAATGGTTTGTTAGTATTCTGTTAGTGCAAAATTTAATTCATCATATACCCCTATATTGAAACTTAATAAAGAGTCTACGCTTATTTTTATTAGGTAAATGTCATTATAATGGCTAGTTTCTCAATTTGAAAGCTACTCGTTGCATATTTGTACATATACAACAACGTAAAATACATATAGAATTTCAGAATTTCTTAGTCCCCCTTTTGTGATTTTTTTTTGCTTTAGTCATGAGCATACTAAAAAAGAACCCCCTCACCGTATGAATATGCATATATGAGAATCCCAAATAGAATTTGCAATATGTAAGAACATTTGCTAGATAAGAACCTATTAGACAACCTTAAATCCACAAAGGCTTCACTATATGTGTGATCCATGTGATAATTTTAGCGGGTGTAAATTAAAATTTGAAATTGTGAATTTATGTTGTTCAAACGAACCCAATTGCAAATTTTTCCCACATTTGCAAAATTTATTTGATACTCTTATATATGAAGATACAATGGGGTAAGGACGTTTTTGAATGTGAGCTTATAACCAAAGAAAATGAAATCACATTAGAGGACTAAGAACTTATTAAATTCTATGATAAGTGCTGCATTATTTATATAAAAATGCAACAGATAGGCAACGACACGATTAACTTTCAAAATGAGAAACTAGCTGTAATAGTGGCATTAAATTAACAGGAAAATAATGGTATATTGTGTATTGCTTCCTCCATTTATAATAATTGCAATATACCCTATTGACACATTTTTTTAGAAACCCATATGAAGAGGAGAAAGAGAGAGAGAGATAGAAAGAAGATATTACCAAATAAAAGATGTTACAATTAATATGAAACTTCCAAATAAAGGATATGTTGCAATTAAAAAGGAATGGAGGAAATATATTTTATAATAGGGATATATGACGAATTACGTTGTGCCCTAATAGAAAACTGAGAGCTTACTAACTAACCTTTAATTAACGGTAAGAGCAATTGGATGTATTTGTGAAAAACTCAGAGCGTATATGGTGCATTTTAGAAACATCAACAATACATGGTGAATTTTCTAATACAAAAAATCGTGGTATTCGATATATAAAAAGTCCGTATTTTATTAGTGTGCTAGGAAAATAGCGCGTGTAGCAATAATTTTTTGTCAAATTGCCAAATATCAAGACAGTTGTTACATGTGACTTTCAAAACTTTCTTCTACGGTCTAGAAGCAATTAAACAGCCAGACCTTCACTGATTAGCTCTTGCATATTGGAAATTGATGAAAGAATATTGAGAATATTAGTCAAATATTCTTAATATTGTTGATTGATTCTGTATATAGTAGTTATGGTAGGATAATATTTGGGAGATATTTTAGTTGATTTGTTACCTATAATGTAGGAGTTAGTTTAGCCTTGTAAACAAGTATATATAACGTTGCCCTACTGCTTAATGAAGGCATTGGGTTCTTCCTCAACATTTTATCTCTTTCATTGTTTCTCATGGTACCAGAGCATTTTTTTCGATCCAATCAATGAGTGGGGAAAATACACCACCACCTAATAATAACAAAAAAATGAAATCCATTCCTATGAGCTCCCCTCTCTATCTCCACCCATCAGATAATCCCAGTTTATTACTCACACAAATCATTTTTAATGGTGAAAACTATGAATTATGGGCGGAAGCAGTCAAGAACGGTCTTGATGCGAAAAACAAATTAATGATTGTAGAAGGAACATTCACACAACCGAAGGGAGATGAAGGAGAAGATAACTTAGAAATGGTGGCTTGGAAACAATGTGATGCCATGTTGAAAGCATGGCTTCGGAATGTAATAGATACGAAACTACACGCCAGTATTGCCTTTATGGCGCCTGTAGCAGAAATTTGGGCCGAATTACGAGATCGCTATTCGGCTGGAAACGCTCCCAGGGTGCACCAATTAAGGGGTGACCTTAACGAATGCAAACAAGGGCGAGAATCTGTCGTTGAGTATTATACTCGTTTGAAGGCGATATGGGATGAACTCGCCAATTATAGCAAGGCTTCGACATGTACTTGCGGCGCAGCAGCGTCTTTAGCCAAAGAACGCGAAGAAGAAAAAGTCCATCAATTCTTGATGGGCCTTGACCGGAGATTATACGGAAATTTGCGCACTACTCTTTTGATGGAGGATCCAATTACCACATTATCTAGGGCTTATGCTCTAGTTCTTAGGGAAGAAAGGCATGTGGCTGTCACACGGAACACAGAGGAGAAGAACGAGGCAGCCATGGCAGTCAGGAGTAATGATTCGAATAGGAGCACTCGTGGTGGATTCAGTCGAACAGAATACAAGGAGGACGAACCACTCCAATGTACCCACTGCGGAAAATACTACCACACGGAGGACACTTGCTACGAGAAACACGGATACGAAACCATTCGAGCTCGTGGCAGGGGTCGAGGACGCAGGGGAGGCAGAGGCATTGGAACAAGAGGAGGAGGCCGTGGTAATGACCGTGGCCAATCCAGTCATCACCGTGCTAATGCAGTTGGAACACCATCGAAGGAAGGCGAGAACAAGACTGTCAACATTCCATTCACAGAAGATGAGATTGTTAAGCTTCGATCGTTGCTAACACCAAGCGCTGAAGGTACAGAAAAGCAGTCAGGTATGAATGTTACAATTGATCATGAATGGCTAATTGATAGTGGTTGCTCTCATCATATGACGGGTACACGAGAGTGTTTAATTAACGTCCGAACAGAAGGGAAGTCGATGGTAGGACTCCCAGATGGACGAAGCATAGCGGCTCGTGAACATGGAGAAGTCAGACTTGGGGAAAAGTTTGTGTTAAAAGATGTCTTGTTTGTTCCGTCATTAACTTGCAACCTAATTTCCGTTCAGCAATTGATAAGAGAAACAAATTGTTTAATAACATTTCATTCTGATCATTGTGTAATGCAGGACCGGTCTATGCGGACGGTGATTGGGACGAGTGAAAATCAAGATGGAGTATACATTTTTCGTGGATTGAAGAAGGAGACCGTAGGAAAGACTGTAAAACAGGAGGATGCTTGTCTTTGGCACAAGCGGTTAGGACATCCGTCTAATAACATTTTGTCTCGTTTTTCCCTTTTTAATTAATGGCAATTTAGTTTTGGATTCCAGTTATGTTTGCGATCCTTGTTGTCGCGCAAAACACACACGTTTGGTTTTTGGTTTGAATAAAAAGAGATGCGATGTTTTGTTTGGACTTATTCATTGTGATATATGGGGTAAATATCGTGTTGCTAGTCTATCGAGGACACATTATTTTTTAACCATTGTCGATGACTATAGTAGAGCGGTGTGGGTATATTTGATGAAAGAAAAAAGTGAGGCAGGTGAATTGTTGAGAGTTTTTTGTCAAATGGTGAGAACTCAATTTAATAAGGAAGTGAAAGTCATCCAAAGTGACAATGGAACGGAGTTGTTATCTGGACCCATGAAATATTATTATGAGGAAAAAGGGATAATTTTCCGGACTAGTAATACTGATACACCTCAACAAAATGGCAGGGTAGAGCGGAAACATCGACACATTTTAGAGAAAGCAAGAGCTTTACGATTCCAAGCTAATTTGCCTTTACAATTTTGGGGAGAATGTGCTATGACGGCTGCTTATCTTATTAACCGTACACCCACTCGTTTACTTGAGGGACGGACTCCGTATGAGTTACTTTATAATGAGAAACCCGATTTGAGTGGGATTAAAATCCTAGGCTGCCTTTGCTATGTTCATAATAACGATAAACCCCGAGACAAGTTCGATGAGCGCGGGAAACGGTGCATGTTTATAGGATATCCTCACAACAAGAAAGGATGGAAAGTATATGATTTAAGAGATAAGAAAGTTTTTGTTTCAAGGGATGTTACTTTTTATGAACATGTTTTTCCTTTTGATAAAATTGGTGATATTAATAATAATAGTAATCCTAATACTAGTGCTAGCCATAATCAGCCAAATCATAGTACTTCAAATAACCTTCATCATCATGACAACTCCTTGGGCATGGATACCTGGGAAGAGGAAATTGCGCATGAGAGTACAAGTGAGCATGAAGTGGTCGCAGTAAGGGGGAGTGCAAGTGAATGTAATGAGATTGAAAATACTTGTATTCCTGCACCCACTACTAACGGTAGTACTGTACCAGAACATAGCGACACTGATCCGGGTAACCCGAACAAAGGCGAGCAAGTAGGATCGATCTATGTGCGCAGGAAGGTCTCGAAACAGAAAGGATGGGCAGGGGTGCTCGAGAGCGTTTTGAACCAGCTTGGAAGCGAGATTATTACTGCAAATCCACGAGAATGATAAACTCCATCGACGATGCTCGCTCAATTCAATCACCGCTCGAACGGACAGGTACTCGTTATCCTATGGTTAACTATGTTATTAGCAATTGTTTCACTAACTCTCACAGGTTATACATGGCAAAAATTGATGAGATAAAGGAGCCAAAGTATTACCATGAAGCGGCAAAAGACAAGCATTGGCGAGAGGCCATGAAAAGGGAGATCGATGCGCTTGAGAGTAATGGAACTTGGAAGGTGGTTGATTTGCCACAAGGAAAGAAACCCATTGGATGCAAATGGGTGTACAAGGTCAAGTACAAGGCGGACGGAAGCATAGAGCGATACAAGGCTAGACTAGTAGCTCAAGGCTTCACTCAAGTGGAAGGAGTAGATTATCATGACACTTATGCACCGGTTGCAAAAATGACGAGTGTGAGGTATTTATTAGCAGTAGCAGTTGCAAAGAAATGGTCAATTGAACAGTTGGATGTGAACAACGCATTTTTGCATGGAGATTTAGAGGAAGAGGTCTATATGAAAATTCCACAAGGCTTTGATGTCAGTGGAACGAACAAGACATGTAAGCTACTCAAGTCATTATACGGATTGAAACAAGCTTCTCGGAATTGGTTTGCAAAATTGACAAATTCGTTAAAGAGGTATGGTTTTATTCAATCATTGGCTGATTATTCTCTATTTACATACAATAAAGATGAAGTTTTCATTGGAGTCTTGGTCTACGTTGACGATATGGTCATTGTGAGCAACAACAATTCTGCGTGTATCGCTTTTAAATCCTTTTTGCACTCCATGTTTGGAGTAAAGGAGCTGGGGAAACTTAAGTTTTTCCTTGGGATAGAAGTTGATCAGGGAAGGAACGGATTGTTCCTAAATCAGCGCAAATATGCCTTGGGAATTATTGATGAGACGGGAATGAAAGGAGCCAAACCAGCTCACACTCCGATGCAGCAGCGCCATGAATTGGGTTTGGCGAGAGGGAATGTCTTGAACGATGTTATGAAATACAGAAGACTCGTTGGGCAGCTGGTATACCTGACGATCACAAGGCCTGATTTTGTGTATGCAGTTCACATCCTTTCGTAATTCGTTCACGAGCCCCGAAAGGAACATTGGGACGCGGCATTAAGAGTGGTGCGGTACATTAAGATGAACCCGAGCAAGGGAATAATTATTGACAAAAACTGTGACTTGCAGCTACGGGGTTATTGCGACTCAGATTATTCAAGTTGTCCACTTACAAGGAGATCGGTCAGTGGTTATTTTGTGGCACTCGGGAATACACCGGTCTCATGGAAAACAAAAAAGCAGGCAACCGTGTCCAAGTCCACGGTGGAGGCAGAGTACAGAGCCATGTCCGCAGTCACTAGTGAATTAATTTGGCTACGAGCATTTCTTGCGTCATTGGGTGTGTTTCATACTCAGCCAATGCAACTATTTTGCGATAACCAAGCGGCATTACACATTGCAAAGAATCCCGTATTTCATGATCGAACTAAGCATATTGAAATAGATTGCCATTTCATACGGCAATACCTGGTAGACAAGTCGATCATCACGTCACATGTTCGGAGCAAGGAGCAAATAGCGGATCTATTTACTAAGGCACTCGGGGGCGAGACATTCCGTTATTTAGAGGGTAAGTTGGGACTTGGTTTACCAAGTGCTCCAACTTGAGGGGGAGTGAAAGAATATTGAGAATATTAGTCAAATATTCTTAATATTGTTGATTGATTCTGTATATAGTAGTTATGGTAGGATAATATTTGGGAGATATTTTAGTTGATTTGTTACCTATAATGTAGGAGTTAGTTTAGCCTTGTAAACAAGTATATATAACGTTGCCCTACTGCTTAATGAAGGCATTGGGTTCTTCCTCAACATTTTATCTCTTTCATTGTTTCTCAATTGATGCCTACAAAATCAAAGCAATGTTGATCTTTTATCTTTCCATCACTTTCATCATCTAATTTATTTTATCTTACTCAAAATCTCAAATGGTATTAGCCGCCTCAAACAAGCACAAGGAGTACGAGTGTGTGAAAACTTAATACACACATAATTGTCAACTTTTTAATCCCTTGTCTTAAACATTTATTTATCTCAAAAGTAAAATTATGCAAGCTAGCAATGGATATATCTCTATTGGACATAGAATTTGTAATTACATGCAAATATTGCAATTGCTCCACTGTAGTAGCATCAGTAAGTAAACGCCAACTAGGACGAGCAATTAATGTAGAAAGTTGGGTTTTGTTTGCTTCTTATATTCTGTCCAATGACGTATGATTGGTGACTATTGAATGACAAATATACATAAGAACAACCCCATTTTGGCTCCACACATCACACTTCTTAACCTTACATTTGAATTGGTCGGCGATTTATCATTTTCCAAACTTTATTTCCATGTCCGTCCACCAATTCTCTTTTGGATTTCAATTCTCTCGCATTGAATAACATTATCGTCCTTGTGTCTTGTATGAACCTATAATGCCACCAAATTAACGAGGTTAAAAACTCTAAAAGTAATTGTCAGCAAAGACTTTATCTGGAACCATTTTTTGAAAAAAACATCTTTTATATTTTATTCGAGGAACACCCTAAATGACTATTGGTATGAAAATACCTGCCTTTTCGTCAAAATTTGGTTAAAAAATCAAACTTACAACTCTTGACCCTTTGTAACAAATATTGTCTTGTCTAGACAAAATTTCCTAGTCTTATTACTCTTATATGCAATTTAGAAAAAAATTATATCATAACGTATGTACTACTTACAAATTATCGTGTAATTTTTTTCAATGATATTCCGTCAGCTCAATTCTGCACTTCTTTTAGACGCATAATGCATTGCATGAAAGTGTAAAAAGTAAGTTGAAAGTTAGGTAGAACTAAAAAAAACAGGTGAAAACAAGAAATGGGTAGATTTTGAGATAACAAAAGGAATTCAATTTTTTTATTTTGTTTGAGAGATATTTAAAGGTCATATGAAAATGATAATCTAACTTCCTACGTATCACTTATGGGATGATACTTCTAAACATTTGAGTGCTTTCTCTGTTATATCTTCCTACTTTTCATTTAAATGCATTTAGAAAAGATATTCTACTTTTACTTTATACCATTTTTTGGTAAAGTTTTGTTGCTTTCCACACTACCTTAACTAGTATACTAGTAGGATATCGATCCACATCATTCTCCACCTTCTCACAAGTGCATTATCTCTTCTATTTAAATAAACAAAAAGTATCCACTTTTACTCTCTCTCTCTCTCTTCTAGTCTTCTCTGCCTAAGTTTCCGTTGCCACAGTAAATAGGAAGATTATTAAAAAAGGGAGTATACCTTAATTATTAATTCACTTTCCTTTGGTTCATTTTTTTTAGTCACTACTTAATATTTAAAAAAAAAAAACTCGCAAGCATAATTCCAAGCTTAAGAAATATGTGTGTTCCTAAATAAGTTAAGCCAACTTCGTGCCTTAAACTTAAGATAGGATAAGAAAAAAATAAAACCTCTTTTAGACTCACTCTTATCATGGCTAGCTAGTTTTTAGTATTTCAACTTGTTTTTCTTGATATCTAAAGAAAATGATTTGAACATAGTGGTTCCTTTATTTGAGCAATAAGTTGCCATAATTTATATGATTAGTACTCTCTTTATTTCTTTTTGTTATTCCAATTTAGAATCATTGCACTATTAGTTCAAAGCGTGGGATGGTCGGGTTTGATTTGTCTCAATGAGGATTAAAAATAACAAACTTTTATATCTAAACTAATATATCAAAATATTAATGATATAAGAGATGCATTGGCGAGAATTGGACATAGTGGTTCCTTTATTTGAGCGAGAAGTGCCATAATTTATATGATTAGTACTCTCTTTATTTCATTTTTGTTATTCCAATTGAGAATCATTGCACTATTAGTTCAAAGCGTGGGCCGATCGGATTTGATTCGTCTCAATGAGGATTTAAAATAACAAACTTTTATATATAAACTAATATATCAAGATATTAATGATATAAGAGATGCATTAGCAATCATGAAAAGCAACCAAATTTTTATTTTCTATTTTTGAAAAAAATGATCTATGAATGTTTGTAAGTGAGAGATGGAGGCTAAAAAGTAAAAACTGATTTTTTTTTTGTTTCATTTCTGTTTTGGACTTAATGTTTTGTAAGACTTTTCACTTTTAATTCTATTTCTTCTTCTTCTTTTCCTCTTTTCTCTTCATTCATAAGAATTCTTCTTTTTTTTATTCTTTTTTGGACGTAGTATTTTTATAGATCTTTTGACTTTATACTATGTTTTTTTTCCTTTTGTTTTTTATTTATTTATTAGAATTCTATATCACCTTTATATGCTTATGTGTCACTTTTTAATTATGATAATTCATTGTAAAGAATGTATAACTAAACTTTTATATAAACTAAATATGATATCAAATGAGTATTTAGTAGTCAAGGGTTTTTCTTTTTAGTTTTTTAAGTAGCTTCGTAATATATGAATATATGCAGACATATACCAGTCACAACCAAACCAAGACATAATTTTGTCCAACTATTTCACAGATGGATCGTGCACATATAAGAGATATAATCTCAGAATGTAGTGAGTATTAGTATATGACTCTAATAGAAAATATTGGATGTCATTTTTGAAACTAATATGATCTCTGTATGTTTGTAAGTGAGAGATGGAGGCTGAAAAGTGAAAATTGGTTTTTTTTTGTTTCATTTCTGTTTTGGACATAATGTTTGTAAGACTTTTCACTTCTTAACTCTATTTCTTTCTTCTTCCTTTTTTTCCTCTTTTCTCTTCATTCATAAGAATTCTTCTTTTTCTTTTCTTTTTTGGACTTAGTAATTTTATAAATCTTTTGACTTTATACTATGTTTCTTTCATTTTGTATTCTTCATTTATGAGAATTCTATATCACTTTTATATTCGTATGTCTCACTTTTTAATTATGACAATTCATTGTAAAGAATGTATAACTCAACTTTTTTATAAACTAAATAGGATATCAAATGAGTATCTAGTAGTCTGGGGTTTTTCTTTTTAGTTTTTCAAGTAATTCGTAATATATATATATATATATATATATAATATATAAAATATATAATAATATATATATATATATATATATATATATATATATACAAACATATACCAATCACAACCAAACCAAGACATAATTTTGTTCAACTATTTCACAGATGGATCGTGCACATATAATAGATATAATCTTAGAATGCAGTGAGTATTAGTATATGACTCTAATAGGAAATATTTGATGTTGATTTGCATAGTATGATAACCTTGAGAGTATTTAGTTAAAAATATATTCATTTAGGGTATGTTATTTCCATCTTATTTCATTAAAACTTATTTTATCACTTTTGAGAACTTTTGAGAACTTCCTTAGTATATTTTAAAAAAACTTTTGTTATTTTTACCTGAATTTTTGAACTTTTCTAAACTTCCTTAGTTTATTATCGATTACACCTTGAAAGAAATCCAATCAAACGTGAAAACTGAAAAGGCCATGAAAAAGGGTTGACAGACCGCCAAAATGGTCCAAACCACGGTTTCATTTTTAGTGTGGGGAGGCAAAGATAAGAATGGCTCAACTAACCAAAACAATGGGGCCCCCTTGACTATGATACAATAACGTGGCCCTAAAACCAGGAGGCCTTAAACCAGCCAACAAGCCCACCACCCATCTGTGTTCAATCCTTTTCTGTTAATATTGGATAGATTCTTAATTGTACAAGATATTTTTAGCAGAAGACTATGCTTACGCAAATCCCTATGCAAGTGTTGTTTCATGAAAGTCTGATACTACTTGCTATAATGGATACACAACCGCCCTTTTTCGTACTTTTTCCCATCCTTTTTATCAGCTGCCCTAATAATACGTTGCCTGATTTTGAGGGAATTTATACTTTGCATGCAAGGGTGTGCTGTGTGCAGTGGTCTATCTGATTCGAGTCCGGCTATTAATTTTTATTGGTTAAATTTTTGCCTTCATGAATCTAATAAGAGTATTTTCATAATTCTACTTCGTACGAGACTCAAAAGTCCACAAAATCCCATTTCTTAGTTGGCTAACTATTCTACTCAACTTCTTTAGTCTAATAGGGTTTTTATGGCTTATTTCCCTCTTAAAATGCATGAAAGATTTATTTGTTTCTTAAGATCATTGTGTTTCGTCTCCTTGTCCAACAAGTAAGCTGACAAGTAAGCTGTAGATTGAGCTTTCTTGTCTAGCAAGTAAACTAGTATCCCTTAGATGTTCTTCCTTGGAGACTTGTGCAACAAATGTCTGAATCAACCTAGTCCAAGCCTGAGCTTCACTTCCGAACCTGCAAAAAGGGACCCACCCTGGAGGTTTGGGTGGTGGTTCCCCCCCCCGATGCTTAAGTCAGATATCAGGAGTTGTAAGAGAAAGTAGAGATAGAGAGAGAAAGTGAGAGAGTAGTTTTACAGAGTAACTTTGCACTATTTGCATTGAATGATCTTTCTCCTGATTTCTAGGGTATTTATAGTGATAGTAAGATGACAGCTAACCTTAAAATCTGCCCTACAATAGTGGCTTCTGATTGGCTGAAGAATCAGATCATGACACGTGGCAGGCCATGATTTGGGGGGGTTTATCAACCACTCTCATGCAGCCCACCTCACGGGCCAGTCGACTTCCTTTTGGGCCGAAAAGCGACCTTTTAACCAATCAGAGCCCAGCCCAAAGGGTAGCTCTTTTTCCTCTATTCATCAGGGGAGGACACGTGTACGGCTCAGATGACCCCAAGTGTCGTCAGAGGAACCGTAGATTTTAGGCAATAAGATAGTAGGAATTGTATTATATGGATTTTGCTTGACTAAGTGCCAAGATACATGTATACAATTCTTTTTTCATGTCTGTGCCGTGGCACTTTGGACTTACTACAACTTTCCGCTAGATTCCTGACGATGATGGAGTTAAACGTGGTATTTCTTCAGATTATCTGAGTTCCAAGTACGTTGTATAGGTCGTCCATCTAGATCTTGGAGACGAAAAGTCCCACTGCGCAGCTCTTGGATAATCAGATAAGGTCCTTCCCAGTTTGGGGTTAGCTTCCCTAGCTCCTTAGCTCGTCCAACCGCCTCCATTTTTCTTAGAACAAGATCCCCCACCTTGAGTGGTCGTCTAACAACTCTTTTGTTAAACTCCCGAGCCATTCTCAACTTGTACAATTGCATTCTCAGTAAGGCATTGCCCCTGACTTCTGGTACTTGGTCCAAAGCCGTGCGTAATGCAGCCCAGTTGGCATCTTCTGTGTACAACATGACTCGCAGGGTGGGTTCATCAATCTCGATGGGCAAGACGGCTTCAGTGCCATAGACTAACATGAATGGCGTCTCGCCTGTTGAATTCTTAGCGGTTGTTCTAATGGACCATAACACTAATTGCGGCTCTTGACCCATTGTCCCTTGGCGTTTTCCAGCTTCCTCTTGATTCCATTTGATAGAATCTTGTTGAAGGACTCGACTTGTCCATTGGCTTGTGGGTGGGCGACTGCCGCAAAGTGCTCTTTGATTTCTCTTTCTGACAACCAATCTTTCAGCTTAGGCGTTTCGAACTGTGGACCATTATCAAAGACGATGGACTGAGGCATGCCAAAACGAGTTATAATGTTTTTCCAGATGAAGCCCTTGACGTCGTTTGTTGTTATTCCTCGTATGGCTTTGGCCTCTATCCATTTAGTGAAATAGTCCACTGCTACTATCACAAACTTCTTTTGCCCAACTGCCACCGGGAAAGGTCCTAATATGTCCATGCCCCATTTGGCAAAAGGCAGGGGGAACAAAATGGGGCTTAAGTAGTTGGACGGCTTCTGATGCAGGTTTCCATGTTTCTGGCAACTATCGCACTTTTTTGCATAGACGAGGGCGTCTTCCTTCAAGGTAGGCCAGTAGTACCCCGTCCTTAAAGCCTTTTCTCCTAATGCTCTTCCCCCAATGTGCGATGCACAAGCTCCCGCATGGAGTTCTTTCAAAACCTCTAGGCCATCTTCTCTGGTGATGCACTTGAGGAGAGGACGGTTGAATGATTTCTTGTAAAGGGTCTCATCCCATAGTTCAAATCACTTGTCTCTAGCCTTCACATACTTAGCCTCTACAGGGTCAGAAGGCAATCGCCCCGTCTTCTTGTATTCTATGATCGGCTCCATCCAGACTGCTCCTCGGCTAAGAAACATAATCTGCTCTTGGTCAATGCTCTTTTTGGGTTTGACTTCCCAAAAAACTGTTCTTGGCACATCTCCTTCAGCCGAGCTGGCCAATTTAGAGAGAGCATCTGCTTGATGATTTTCTGACCTTGGCACTTGGTCGAGAACAAATCGTTTTAATGGCTCAATCTCATCCATGATCAGTCGCATGTATTTGCTCATTGATGCTTCTTTGCATTCAAAATCTCCATTGACCTGACTGACGACTAAGAGAGAGTCCGATTTGGCCTCAATCTCTATAGCTCCAGCCGCTTTACACATTTTGATTCCAGCCAGAAGTGCTTCATATTCAGCTTCGTTATTGGACGCTTGGAATTGGAATCTTAACGCATATTCAAATTTGTCTCCTTCCAGAGATTGACAAATGATTCCTGCCCCACATCCATGGACTGTGGACGATCCATCGACCATGAGCGTCCAATGCTTCCTTCCTTTAGCTGGATCAGATATTAGCTCTATAGTTGACCGAGTAAGCTCAACTATAAACTCTGCCAAGGCTTGCCCCTTAATGGCTTTCCTTGGTTCAAATGATATATCAAACATGTTGAGCTCAACTGCCCATTTTAGCATTCGCCCAGCGGCTTCATTTTCTACAGAACTTGCTTCAAAGGTTGATCAGTGTAGACGATTATACTGTGTGCCATGAAGTAAGGCCTTAACTTTCTGCTGGCCATGACGAGGGCCAATCCAAACTTCTCAACTGGGGTGTAAATATTTTCCGCGTCTTTGAGTACGTGACTGACGAAATATATTGGGACTTGCACGGATTCTCTTTCAGCCAGCAGAACGGCACTCACAGCCTGAGTGGACACGGCCAAATATACAAACAGCTTCTCCCCCTCGACTAGGCTGACCAACCTAAGCAGCTGCCGAAGGTGGTCCTTGACCTGCTGTAGTGCTTCCTCCGCCTCATCTGTCCACTCAAACTTGGCCTTTTTCTTAATAGTGGCGAAGAAGTGATGGCACTTATCGCCTGACTTAGACAAGAAACGTCCAAGGGCAGCCAAGCAACCCGTCAGTCTCTGCACTTCCTTTATCTTTGACGGAGATTTCATGTCTAAAATAGCTTGGATCTTCTCGGGATTAGCTTCTATTCCCCTCTGGTCTACCAAAAAACCTAAGAACTTCCCTGACAAGACCCCAAAAACACATTTGCTGGGGTTAAGCTTTAACTTGTATTTTCTGAGAGTTTCAAAAGTTTCTCTCAAATCACCAACATGACTTTCTTCTTGGCGGCTCTTGACTATCATATCATCAATATACGCTTCCATGTTCCTTCCCAACTGCGGCTGAAAAACAGCATTGATCAATCTTTGGAATGTGGCCGGAGCATTACGCAGACCAAATGGCATTCTCAACCAGTTATACAGTCCTTTTTCAGTAATGAAGGACGTTTTGTCCTGATCCTCTGGCCACATGGGAATTTGATGGAAACCTGAATAGGCGTCCATGAAGCTTAGTAAAGCGTGGCCGGCTGTGGAGTCCACAAGATGATCCAACTTAGGCAGCGAGAAGCTGTCCTTGGGACAAGCCTTGTTGAGATCAGTATAGTCTACACACATCCTCCAGGTGCCATTGGGCTTTGGCACCATGACCACATTTGCTATCCATTCTGGATAATAAGTTTCTTTGATGAATTTGGACTCCAACAACTTCTGAACTTCCTGGTCGACCGCTTGATTCCTAGCCGGTCCCAAATGTCTTTTCTTTTGACGGATTGGCTTTAATTTTGGATCAACATTCAGCCGGTGGACGGCTACCTCTGGATCAATTCCAGGCATTTCTTCAACGCATATAAGCGAAACACGTCTTGAAATTCTTTCAAGAAGGCGATTAAGAGGCTCCTCGAAGCCCAAAGAGAAAGAAGAACCAATTTTCAAAGTTCGTTACGGACGAGCCTCATCCAGACAGGACATCTTCCGGGGCCTCGGCCGGTTCCCGGACGCTCTATTGCTAGTCCCATAATGGCCATCACTTCTTCGGGCGGGGAGGCTCTTCCTTGATGATTTCATATTTTCTCTTCTTCTTTGGGAAGATGCTCGGACGCCTTCCTTGAGGGAGCGAGAGGCGTCTGAGGGCTCTCAATGGCCATCTTCAATGAGGCCACTTGGTCCTTGACTATCCCGGACGTTTTCCTCTCGCTAACCACCTTCGTCTTATTTTTCTCTATTTCGGACGTTTTCCTTTCACCAGCAACCTTCGTCTGATCTTCATTGCATATCTTCCATGATGACGGCTTGAGGGTAGTCAGATAACACTCCCTAGCCACCTGCTGGTCCCCATATAATGAACCAATCTGGCCATCATCACACTCATACTTCATCAACATCAGGTGAGTTACTATAACTGCTTTGACATGATTCAGAGTTGGTCGTCCAAGAATAACATTGTAGGCTGTCAAATCTCGGACCACCAAGAACTTGATAAACAGAGTTCTAGCGGCATCCTTTTCTCCTACTCGAACAGGCAAAGTAACAGTTCCCATTGGATGGATGACTCTTCCCCCAAACCCTATGATGGGATGGTGAACGGGAACCAAGTTCTTCTCATCAAATTTTAATCTGGACAAGCAATCAGCACTAATGATATCCGTCGAGCTTCCAGTGTCGATCAGAATCCTTCTTACTCTCAAGTTTGCTATTTTCATTTCTACAACCAAAGGATCATCATGGGGAGTCCTCAACCTGCCCTGATCTTGCTCACTAACTACCACCTTTGGGAAGGGCTCAGCCTTTGCCTGATCAGCCAACAAGACTTGGCCAAGCTCCCTTAGGTAGTTTTTGCACCCTCTATTGGTTGGTCCTCCAGCAGCAAATCCTCCGGAAATTACGTGAACAACATCCTCGTCTGTGCTCTCACTCTCCTTCTTCTTAGTCTGCCAATTATCTCTCCTCTGAAACTTCTTTCCCCCTTGGGGTAAGTATGAGTTCATCTTTCCTTTACGGGCTAGATCTTCCAAAGCCCTCTTAAGGTGTTTACATTCATTGGTTTCATGGCCGCAGTCCTTGTGAAAGTGACAATACTTGCTCTTGTCTCTATTTCTGTAAGGAGTCTTCATCTCGGCTGGAGCTTTCAGCTCATATTGATCTTTTATCTCCATGAGAATGGAGTATTGGTCCTTGCTGAATTCAATTGGGTTGGATGAAGAAGGCTCAGATGCTTTCCTTTTGCTTCTTCTGGACGAAGTGGTGGTAGAGGCTATGGCCCAAGTCTCGGCCTTTTTGGGGTTGCCTTTTCTTGGCTGGGCAACCTCTTCAGGCTTCTTAGAGTCGGGGTGCTTGGCCTCGGCACATACTTCAGTAGCATGTATAAAAGCTTCAGCTTCCTTTAAAGCTTCGGCAAGAGTGGTGATTTTCTTCTTGACAAGATCAAACTTAAAACTTCCTGGCCTTAGTCCTCTGATAAAGGCGTCAAAGGCCACCCCGGCATTAAGATCTTGAATCTGAAGGGCTTCTAGATTGAATCTCTTGACAAAGCTTCTGAGAGCTTCTTTAGGTCCTTGGACGATCTTTCCCAAGTGCATGCTTGTTTTTTGCTCTTGCTTATTAGCAACAAAGTGACTAGTAAATAAGAAACTGAGCTCAGTAAAATTGTTGACTGAATTGGATGGAAGGTTGTTAAACCACTTCTGAGCTACACCCTTCAGGGTAGCCGGGAAATTCTTACACCAAGTAGCATCATCTACTCCTTGGACGTACATCTGATGTTTGTAAGCGGACAAGTGATCATCAGGATCAGTTGTTCCATCAAAAGGCTCTATCGTTGGAAGTTTTACCTTTGGGAAGGGGGGCGCCTCCATGATCCTGGCCGAGAACGGAGTAGGCCAATTGATCCGGAGGGCTCCCAACTGTCCCTCAATGGGTATGAACTCCTTGCGATATTCTTTCAACACAGGATTAGATGAAGTATTTGCTGGTGCTGGTCGCTTATGGACCATTGGTTGAACTACTGTCTTCTCTTGTCTTGGACGAACAAGGGAAGTCCCCAGACTTCTTCCTTCCGTTCTGGATGGCATCCTCAAAGGAGGGTCTCTCAAATACGGGGTAGACCCCGTGGCCGACCGTTGTAGAGCTGCAGCCCTCTTTGCCTCTAGGTATTCTCTGGCATCTGTTTCCATTCGGTGCCCGCTTGGACGAACATGGTCCTGGGTCCATGGTTATTAAAATCTCGATTTAAGTCTTAAAATCTTACGATTTTACGATCTTAATTTGCGAAACGATTTGAATCTTAGTTAAAATTTTAATTTGTTAAAATCTTAATTAGAATCTTAAAATCTCATTAGAATCTTAAAAACTGCATTAAAATCTTACGATTTTTACGATTCTAAACGATTTTAATAAAACTCTATAATTCCGTTAAAATAATGGGTCAGCATTATTCTTAAATTGTTTATCTCTTTCTAGATGACTCGCACTCACTTATTTATCAAAACTTTTAACAAACTTACTAAATTTGCTTTTTAAGTTCACCAAAATCGTCTTCTTCATCAACAATGACACTGGAAGCAGTTCTTTAGAATAGAATTGGTGGCCTTGTAGTTCAAATCTTAATCATATTTGATTACTTTTTGTAAAGTAAAAGGACAAAATGAATAAATAAAATTTTTGAAGTCATTTTATGGGAAAAAAATGGCTAAATAAGTTATAAAATGCATCGTAAAACATTAATTTCATTAAGTTTGTAGAATCTTACGATTTTACGATTCGATTCTACGATCCGATTTTAACATGCCTTTCTGATTTAAGTTAAAATCTCGATTTTAATAACCTTGCCTGGGTCCTTACCACCAGGTTCCAGTCCATCTTTCTTCGTTGATCATTATCCTCTGGCTGCTTTCCTCTTGCCGTCCTCCTAGAGGGTTCCTGACGAACAGGTCGACTAGGGCCTGGACGATCTTCTTGGGAACATCCCCTAGGGGGAGGTGGATTGTTAGCAGTGCTCGGGGTTAAGCGGAAAAACAAGATATTGCTCTTGATACTGTTCTCGGACGACTGCAGCCATCTTTGCACGGAAATCATTCAAGGCGTTCTCTAGATGGGCGGCGATCACTGGACGTTCAATATTCTCTTGAATGACAAGGTTCTTTGGCTTGGTCCAAGAACTTGGACGATGGACGGGGTCTATCCCTTCCTCGAGGCGGTCTCTCGTGTTCTACTGTGTCTTCGACATTAACCTGAAGACTTCGGTTTCTGGCAAGGTTGGACGATTGACAATCAGTCATCGTTGCGTCTCCCCACAGACGGCGCCAAATGTTTCGTCTCCTTGTCCAACAAGTAAGCTGTAGATTGAGCTTTCTTGTCTAGCAAGTAAACTAGTATCCCTTAGATGTTCTTCCTTGGAGACTTGTGCAACAAATTTCTGAATCAACCTAGTCCAAGCCTGAGCTTCACTTTCAAACCTGCAAAAAGGGACCCACTCTGGAGGTTTGGGTGGTGGTTCCCCCTCCGATGCTTAAGTCAGATATCAGGAGTTGTAAGAGAAAGTAGAGATAGAGAGAGAAAGTGAGAGAGTAGTTTTACAGAGTAACTTTGCACTGTTTGCATTGAATGATCTTTCTCCTGATTTCTTGGGTATTTATAGTGATAGCAAGATGACAACTAACCTTAAAATCTGCCCTACAATAGTGGCTTCTGATTGGCTGAAGAATCAGATCATGACACGTGGCAGGCCATGATTTGGGGGAGTTTATCAACCACTCTCATGCAGCCACCTCACCGGGCTGGCCTCTGACTTCCTTTTGGGCCAGAAATGCAGCCTTTTAACCAATCAGAGCCTAGCCCAAAGGGTAGATCTTTTTCCTCTATTCATCAGGGGAGGACACGTGTACGGCTCAGATGACCCCAAGTGTCGTCAGAGGAACCGTAGATTTTAGGCTACAACACATTGGTTTATCTATTTTTTGCTCATTTACTCATTTGGAGTTCTACCTATTTGTGATTATGCTCATGTGGAGTTGCAAATGAGCAATGAGCAACAAAAATAGCCTTGGGTGTACGATACTCATGGTACACCCAGGGACCCAGGTGTATGATAAGAATTCCCCTTAACTAAGGTTGAACTCTTTATTGCTGACTTTTTTCTTAACCTCAATTTTCAAACCTTTAAGATGTACATATATCCTATTATGACTTTATCGTCTTTGGTGTTGAACTTTAACAATGTATACAAAAAAAAATGTTTGGAGGTAGAGACATAGAGTCGGTGGAATATTTGAATTACTCCTATCTTAAATTCTTTAGTCAACGAAACATACACATCTCATATAGGAGTCTTAACTTGATTCATATAACTTCTTGCTAAAGTAGTTTCCTTTTAACTTACTTAAAAGTACTTCATATAGGCATCTAAATTGTATCCTATAAAATTTGAATTTTTCAAAAAGAGTCACCGTTATGTTTTTTAAAGGAACCTAATAAACCACTTTTTTTAAAAAAAATTATTCGGGTTTGAGGTTACGAATTACATCATCATGAACCATATCAGTTAGTGGCCTTCACTTAATTCATACTTCTATTAGATTGCAAATGAAAATATGCACATAAATTAATTAAATGCATAAATGGACAAATATGCTAAGGTCGATTTTTAGCATATAAGATCTAACTTTGGTGATCGCTTTATTAGACATTCATAGAATTACTAAGATCCTAGCAGTTTTCCGAATTATTTGATTTAGTAGTGATTTAATATTACAGGTCTGATTTATTAATATATAGATAGTGGCCATGCAATTGCAATTAACATAATATATAGTCGTGAAGGAAAATAATATACAAAAAATACACAAAACCATACAATTTGTACATGAGATCACAAGTTAAGATCTATATCATAAGTGCAAAATTAGTAATAAAAGAGTAGGTGAATGTATAAGATGTCAAAAATCGCGACATCAAGAATTTTTTTTTTTAGCAATTCAAAGTTGTTATTGATAACCAAAAAAATTGGTGAAAACCATACAAGCAAAGACAATCAACTTAAGCTCTCCAAAACAAAGAGAAAGTTGAATCCTACACTAAAAACAACTACAAAGAAAACAAACTGAACTACCAGGTAGAACAGCTGAACAAACTACAAAAGAGCACAATGTTTAGTTACTAAGCAACAGAAGCTTATGTTCATCTTTGCATCTAGCAGCTACTCTAAAAATTATGTCCTTCACTAATTGAGAAGGAGGGACATTTTGCTTGTTAAACAACAAATTGTTTCTTTGCTTCCACACTGCATAAATTGTTTCTGTAAACACCATCACATAGAGTCTAGCCATTCTGGCTCTACTGTGAGCTTTCTTGCAAGCCATTCTCAATTCCCAACTGAAACCATTCCTTTGAGAATTTATCTTCAGCATAGCCATAAGAGGTTGCCATATAGCATTAGCATAATTACAGGCAAAGAACAGATGTTTTGTAGTTTGATTTCATTCTCAACTCCACAATGACAATAGGTCAAGCTACATTGGTCATTCCAAGTATGAACTCTATCAGTTGTAGCTAATCTGTTTTGCACTGCCATCCAAAGAATAAAAATACTCTTTGGTGATGCTCGATTGTTCCTAATGATTCTTCTCCAAGGAACTCTACCATGATCATCCGCCAATAGTTCATAGGCTTTCTTAATGTTGAACTTTCCATTTACAATAACAGCTTGCCAACCACCAATAGAATGAAGGAGCAGTCTTGTCTCAATTATTTTCCTCAAATACCAAGAAATGTTGCTAGAAATAGCAACAATTTCAATGCTTATGGGTTTAATATAATAGGCATGCACCCATTGAACCCAAAGCTTGTCACTCTTGAAAGATAAAGCCCAAAGAAGCTTTAAAATTGCTGCTTTGTTCCATATCTTCATATCTATCAAATTCCAACCACCTGCAGCCTTGGAATTATGGAAGGTATCCCAAGCCATTGGGGCTTTCTTAGAAGGTTCAGTGGAACCAGTCCACAAAAACTTCCTACATATACTTTCAACTGCCTTTATCACTTTCTTGAAAAGGGGAAAAATGTGAGCCCAAAAATTCTGCATACTACTCAAATGCTTCTAATAATCTGAACTCTTCTAGCATAAGAGAGTAAATGTGTCATCCAACTCTAAGCCCTTGCTGTAATTTTCTCAATAAGAGGTTTTACTCTGAGAGAAATTAACCTTTTTTGCAGAAAGAGGGACCCCTAGGTATCTAAAGGGTAACTCCCCCACATGCATACTAATGCAATCAACAAGATGGTTTCTAACTTCTTCTGAGACTCCAGAAAAAAAGATAGAACTTTTTTCAACACTAGCTTCAAGACCAGTAGCTTGAGATAATCTAGAAAAAGCATCCATTATTTTTCTCACAGAGCTTTGATCTACTCTTGCAAAGAGAAGCAGGTCATCTGTAAACATCAAATGGGTTAATTTTAACTTTTCGCACTTAGGATGAAAATTTAAATCCGGATTTAGCTGTAATTCTCCCAAGCACCTGCTTAGGTATTCCATGCTAAGTGCAAAAAGTAAAGGAGACAGGGGATCTCCCTGTCTCAAACCTCTTTTTGCATCAAAAGGGGGAGCAGGGGAACCATTGAGCAGGATGGAGTAAGAGACACTTGGAACACACTTCCTGCTCCAGTTGATACACAGCCTAGGAAATCCCAATTCATGAAGCATATTTTCTAAAAAAACCACTCCACTGAGTCATATGCTTTCTTAGTGTCAACCTTAATTAAGCACCTTGGTGACATATGCCTTCTAGTATAACCCCTTATTAGCTTAGTGGCCAAAAGGATGTTATCCGCAATATGTCTATCTGGTATGAACCCAGATTGAGATGGACTAACCACTTCACTTATTACTTGGTGCAATCTGTGTGTAATCACCTTTGAAATGATTTTGTACAACACTATACAACAAGCAATTGGCCTGAAATCTTTAGCATACATTGCATTGTCGTCCTTTTTTGGAATCAAGGAGACTACTGTAATGTTAATAGGCTTGTGCATATAGGCAGTATCAAAGAATTCCTAGATTGCAGCATATATATCTCCCTTGATAAAACTCGAGAATTTCTCAAAAAAGAAAGAGTTGAAGCCATCCACTCCTGGAGCCTTGCTATCCTCAATTGCAAAAAGTGCTTGATCAATTTCTTGCTCAGTAATTTCACTAATAATTTCACAAGCTTGCAAGCTCAATCTAGGTCCTCTTCTAACAGTGCCCAGGTTAATTGCTGGAATTTCAGAAGCACAGGATCCTAATAGATTCTTGTACAATCTCACAATTTCTGCTTGAATGTCATCGATGTTTGTGATAGGTTCATCAGCACTATTGAACAAAACAGCTATTTTATTCCTAGCTTTTCTTAACTTTATGGCAGTATAGAAAAACTTAGAATTAGCATCACCTTGAGTAAGCCAGATCAGTCTTGGTTTTTGTCTTAAAATGCTTTCATTAATATTAGACCAGTGTCTAAGATTTTCCGCACAATATTTTTACTCTTGTTGAAGACTGGGAGAATTATTCAAGTCTGGAAGAGCCTGAATTTCAGCTAGTCTTCTTCTGAACTCCTCCATTTTCACCCGAGCTTTAGAATAATGCTTAGAGTGAATAGTCTTCAGATCATGCTTAACTTTTTGAAGTTTAACCCAGACATTTTTCATTTTAAACCTGTCATTCACACTATTCCAAGCTCCCTTCACAACATCTTCAAAGTTATCATGATCACAAAGAAAGTTCATGAACTTGAAAGGTCTTTTCCCATCAACAACCTCAGGTTTCAAATCAACCACCAAGGGTGTGTGATCAGAGATACCATGAGTGTGATAATGCACAACTACATCAGGAAATTGAAAAATCCAAGTATTATTGACAAAGGCTTTGTCCATTCTGCTGGCAATCCTATCAACACCCACACCTTTGTTGTTCCAAGAATAAAACAACCCCGAGCTAGGGGCTTCCAGGATATTTGCATTCAAAATAAACTGGGCCATATCCTGTCTCAGCCTCACTAATTAAATTTCCATTGATTCTATAAGTAGAATGACATACTGCATTAAAATCTCCAATTATAATGAAAGGAACACCAGTCCCCTCAATAAGCTCAATAAGGTCTTGCCAAAGTTGCTTCCTATCTTGGATAGAATGAAGACCATAAACTGCAAATAAAACAAATGATAAGGTCCCTGAGATATTACTCACAGTAGCCTTGATAACTTGTTCTGTCTGCTTACCCTGAGTGACTTTCACTTCACCATGTTTCCATCCTAACCATATTCTTCCCCTAGGTGAGCAAGAATAGTTACAAATCCAGGTCCAATGTGAACCAAACTTCTTTTGAACTTTTGCAACATTATGAGGCCTAATTCTTGTCTCAAACAAAGCACATATCTTTATCTTCTCATGATGTAAGAAATCCTTAATTTCTTTTATTTTGAAAGAGTCATTCATACCCCTTACATTCCAAGCTGTGAGTATCATTAGGACAAATAAGAGTTTGGTCCCTTAGCACCCCCAGGTCTACCTGAGTCTTGTCCTGAAAAGTTTACAACCCTTGCAGTTTGGTAAGCAACCATCTTACCTTTATCATTTGTTTTTCTAGTAACCAGTTTCCACACCCCCTCCTCTTCCTGATCTGTAGACTGCTGGGCTGGAGTTTGCACTGGAGTAACAACTGGAGTGGTCTTTGTCCTTAGATCGACCACTACAGTAGGACCACTAGGTAAACTAGGATCTACTGTTATAGTGGGATCACCAGGAGCAGGGCCAAGGGTATTACTCACAGTAGCAACATCATTGTTAACAGCATCAGATGGAGTAGTTTATTTCACCCAAATCTGTGACACCTTGGCTTGTGGTTTAGAAACTGATTTCTTAAACTCACAATTATGACCAATCATTTGGCATTTCCTAAAGAATACAGGGAGCCAATCATATTCTACAACTTGTGAGAATATTCTTCCATTAGGGTCTGCAATTTTAACTTCTTTCAAAATTGCTTTTGTTACATCCATTTCAACTAGTATCCTAGCAAAGGATATTCTTAAAGCTTTTGATGTGCATTCATCTGCGTACAAAGGGATACCTAAAAGACTTCCTATGCTACTCAAAGAGTTCTCACTCCAACAATTAAGAGGTAAATTAGGGAGCTTAACCCAAATAGGCACTACTTTGAGCACTTCGTTCTTTGTGATAATCAAAGGTGGAAGTCCATTGTTTTACAATCATGGGTTTATCATAGAATAAGTGAGGGCCTGAAAAATTATGGAATCCCTAACTTCTCTATTTTCCAATTTTATCACAAAATATCCTTCTTCATGTTTAAACATTACTGGTTCAGCAATCAGTTTCCAATTAGCCATCACATAAGCTTTAATTGAAGTTAGAGTAGATAATAATCGCATTTGCCCAAAAACATAGATAATAATCGCATTTGCCCAGATTTCAGTTATTTTATCAACCTCAAGTTTTTCCAATATAGCAGTAGGGGTACCTTCTACAATAGTAGAAGCCACAAATTTTAAACCCATACCTTAGTCGGAGATTTTGCTTTGAGCAGTGAAAGTCTTTCATTTCCTCGCTGCTTCACCTGGAGCATCTCCAGTGGCAAGAGTTCCATCTGGGTTGCCCAAAGTTATTGTTCCATTGCCACCCTCCTTCTCTGAGGATTTCCCTTGATCATTTGCACTCTTAGAAGATTCACAAGGTCCGGTGCCGGCGAGCCGATTGCCAGGTCGAAAGTCTTCTTCTTCCTCCCCATTGGGCACCAGAGTGCACGATAGATAAACCCTTATCGTGCGCCGCCAAAGCTTTGAGAGAGAAAGGTCTGCGATATCAAGACTTATTTATATAGAAATGAGACTTAGGGTTTTTGAAAATGCACCGTAGGCACTGTCTCAAACTTGCGCCACACAGGCTTGCGCGTCGATCAGCCAACACTCCCTTAATTTCGAGACTGCCTCCGAAGAGTCAGCACAGAAACAGTGGTGCGCTGCGAGCAAGGACCTACGCCTGGCGTAAGTTCTTCGAGTCCCAAGCAACCAACTGTTTCCAGCCAAGTTCTCTTTTAATTTATTCGTAAATAATAACATATCACATCTTTTCCAAAACTTATCAATAAAGTACAGGTTAAATCCTTCTACAAGATTAATTAATTCTAGGGGAAAAAAAAGGAAGGGCTGCGTTGGAAGGGCTGCGTTTTTTTAAAAACGCAGCCCTTCTTGTATGAAGGGCTGCGGTTTTAAAGGAAACCGCAGCCCTTTTACTGAAGGGCTGCGGTTAACAAGAAATCGCAGCCCTTCATACTGTATGAAGGGCTGCGGTTTTGAGGCTAACCGCAACCCTATTAGTGAAGGGCTGCGATTATCCCAAAAATCGCAGCCCTTCATAAACGAAGGGCTGCGGTTTTTAAAAAAATGCAGCCCTTCACTTCCTTTTTTTTAGGCATTCATTTGTTGTTGGTTGCATTTCGGGAACGAAAAGGTCATTTTAGGCCTAGTTTTGCCTTTTCGCTTCCAAATCGTACTTATCGAGTCATTTAACCCCAAATTCTTTTTGAACATGATTATATGAGGTATAATGTAACTATTGTGTAGAGTTTAAGGCTTGCATTTGTTGTTGGTTGCATTTCGGGAACGAAAAGGTCATTTTAGGCCTAGTTTTGACCTTTTCGCGTCCAATTCGTACTTATTGAGTCATTTTATTTTATTTTTGTTGATCTAACTCCTAACTTATTAGTATGTAACTGTGTGCAAGGGGAGGGGGTGTGCATGGGGAGGGGCGGCAGCGGTGGGGGGATGGGAGGGGTGTGCGGGGGGGGGGAGGGGCAGCGGTGGGGGGGAGGGTCCGTGTTCGGGTGGGAGGGCGCAGCGGTGGGGGGAGGGGAGGGGGGTGTGCGGGGAGTGGAGGGGAGGGGCAGCGGTGGGGGAGGGGGAGGGGCTGTGTAGTGGGGGGGGCATGTGCGGGGGCTTGGGAGGGCTCTAGCAGTCTTTGCCCCCTCCCCTCCCCCACTCCCTACGGTGCCCCTCCCCTCCCCGCACTCTCCTCCCCTGCTGCCCCCCCCCCCCCCTACACACCCCCTCCCCGCTGCCCCCCTCCCCAGCGATGCCCCTTGCACACGGAACCCCTCCCCCCCACCTGCTTTGCCCCCCCCCTCCCTGCACTCCTCTCCCCTGCTGCCCCCCCCCCACTCGCCCCATGCACACGGAACCCCTCTCCCCGCTGCCCCTCCCCTCCCCCCACTTTGCCCCCCTTGCACACGAACCCCCTCCCCACACCCCACCCCCCTTAGTGGCAATGTTAATTTTAATTTTTTGTTATATTAATGCATATATTTGTACAATTTCAGGGAGATGGCGGAGGTGCATACGGATAACAGCACGAGTGCTGCTGAACACACTACCGAGGATGAGTCTTTCGATGCGAGAAAGGAACGGGGTAAATTGGCTCGATCTCGTCGTGAAGAAATAAATGCACAAATGCCTAGGAAGTCATTGGCGACGAAAAAGAGAAAAGGAAGGGGACCTACAAAGTCACTAGGGAAACACACAAATATGACTTTGGAATACGATAATATGGGTCAACCTTGTGGAAAGTGGCGTCAAAAGTATGGCATGCAAGTTGGTATTTGCATGCATAAACTCTCCATTCTGCACTCATGGAAAGAGGTGCCCGAGGGATTGAAGCGGTGTCTATGGGAAGATACTATGGTAAGCTTCACGTATAATAACGTTTAGTTTCTTAATTATTTAGTTAAATATATGTGTAATATTACTTATAGCATATAAATTACAACATTTGCGAAAACTAATTTGTGAACTGCGTTTTTTGTAGAATCAATTCAATATCGAAGATGATGAAGCCAAGAAGAATGTATTTCTATCCGCGGTTGCCCGTGAGATTCGAGAGTTTCAAGGCTAAGTTAGTGTCCTGGGTGGATCACTAAGCGGAGGAAAGTAGTAGGTACAAAGAAGAAGAACATCTACGGCGGAGAAACACAAGCCGGTCCTGAGGCTTCACCGGAAACATCATCTGGACCATCCAAATTACCATTTCAAATATGGAAAACTATCAAACCTGAAGAGTGGGAATCATTTGTTGCCAAAAAAATAACCCCAAAAGCTATTGTAAGAATATTTTATTAAGATTTAATACACTTAGATCCAGTATTATTGTATAACACCGTACCTAACCTTTGTTTATAATTGTGTGTTTTAGGCAAGTCGTGAGAAAAGTAGCACGAGTGCAAAAGCTAGGAAGTATTATCATCATTTGGGTGCTCATTCGTACAATGAGGCGAGAGAGAAGTGGATGTTCAGCCATTACCCCACAATAGGGTCGACAACGGCAACGGGGACTAGCTCAACGACGACAGTTGCACAGCCTCGGCAACCAGATAGAGTCCTTGATTGGTGGTGTTCGATGCATGGGGTTGATGCAAAGGGAAAAAGAGTCTTGCCTGATCCCGGAACACAATAGATAGCCAACGCCATTGTAAGTACAGATTATATGGTTATATAAGGTATATATAATATAACTTTTGCGCTCACGAGCATTTCTCTCTTATACTTATGTAGATTGGCTTGAAGGAAAAAGAGGCAACTGGTGAGTTCACTCCTAAAGGACACATTGATGCATTGCACGAAACTTTAGGAAAGGACCACAGTGGACGCGTGAGGGGCGTAGGAGGTGTCCGCCTCGGTTTGAGAAAGGTATATGGTGATCAATACACTACAGCGACAAATTCAAGTGTAAGTAGTGTGAATTCGGCAGCATCAGTAGATGTGGAGGCTATGAAAGCTGCAATTCGGGAGGAGCTAAGGGAGGAGATGACACATAACTTCAACGCCATTTTGGATCAAATGGGTTTACCGACTTTTGCTGCAATCAAGAAGGGTTGTGATATTACACCTAGCCAGCCGATCAGTGATCCACGAACATCTATTGATCAGATGATACCTTTACCTGATCCACCTGTAGTACCCGAGTTGAAGGTAATCACTTAATCCCTTTGCTTTGTTAAACAACTATTGTTCTTAAATGCATGAAATTCTTACTTTATGTTGTTTCATAGACTAACTATAAATGGAGTTTTTTTTTAAAGGAAGAGACACCATGTGAACTATTAGCTCGAGGAGATGGTTATGATAGTTTCATTCTCGTAGCTTATGGCCATGCACAACCCCCTAGTGACCGAGTACGATTGCATAACCAGTTAGTAAATGATAATCACTATGTGGTCACCCTCAATGAAATTGTGTGCGGTTTCGAAGAATTACCCCTTCCGCCGCCGCGGGAAGTTGGTCTACAGATTCTTGAATGATGCCCTTGGCAGTTATGTTCTATGGCCGCGTGCATTGGTGTGGTTTTCAGATGAGGTACAATGATTAACATACATATATATATATATGCGTGTTTTCTTTTATAGTTCCTATGATAGTCAGTAATATCTTTACTTTTAACTAATTACTAGGTTTGGGGGAAGGGAGACTCACATGACAGGAAGGGAAAGAAGGCATGTTCACCTGATAAGAAAGCAAGTTTACGTGATGAAGGTGAACGAAATGTGGTGAAGGGAAATGTTTCTAGGACAAAGAATCCACTAATTATCGAGCTAGAGGTGGTGCGAGGCCTTAGTATTCCATGCTTTTGGTTACATGAGTGCGCTAGCGATTTACCCGATCATAGTACAATTGAGGTTCCTTTGGGGGAGCAACAATTCCACTACTTTGAGGAGTCATCGACATTCATTTCTAAGGTCGATATTAAAGAATTCTTATGTGGGGTAGAGTTGAATGTTTCCATGATACAAACATTCATGAGGTAATACATAAGTATGTAAATTAAATATACATATACATATGCCTTAAGTAGTTTTCAATTCAACTTCCATAATAAGTAAGTTTACTTTTAATCAATATGTGATTTCTCAGGTTATTATACAATGAATTAATTGCAACATCTAGTCATGAGTCAATGTTTGGTTGGTTATGTCCAAACATAATACGAGATGACAACTGCTTACAAAACAAAGCCGAAGTGAAAGAGTATCTCGAAATGATTTTCAAAGCATCATCTCATTTTGGATATCATCATATCATTCTTGTTCCTTATATTGAAAAGTATGCTTGTTAAACTCGCTTTACTTTTATTATTCGATAATTAAATTGACCTATTAATTGTTCTACGATTAATAATAACTATATTTTCTTGTTGTAGGGCTCATTGGACACTGCTTGCGATATGTTTGTCACGTAACGAAGTCTACCACTTTGATTCTTTGCGTCGACAACCACCACGGTCCTTACTAATCAAATCATTGTTAAATAGGTAGCCTAATCAAAACTCAATATATGCGCACTTATTAATATTACACATTATTCATCATCTTTATATATATAAACAGTTAGTACATCTAATCTTATAATAATGTATTGATGTAGTGTGATGAAGCATATTAGTGCAACAGGACTTCGAGCACCAAAAGCTCATGTTTGGATATCAGTCGAGGTAACATGACTAATTTATTTGTCCTTATATAGAAACACTTTTAGCCACATACTACACATCTAACATTGGATGCATCCTTTGGTGAACATTTAGTGTCCGCAACAAGATGATGGACTTGCATGTGGCTATTACGTGCTGAGGTACATGTTCGATATCGTCAACCATTGCACTAACGTCGATGATCTTCAAAAGGTATGTAACTTATTAGTATATGTTAGTTTAGATTAGATCGATTGGTAATAGGTATTAATTGGTTTAGAAACCAAAGTAGCACATGCATATATTTGGGAACGAAAATGTCATTTTTAGGCCTATTTTTGCCTTTTACGCTTCCAAATCGTATTTATCGAGTCATTTAACCCCAAATTCATTTTGAACATGATAATATGAGGCATAATGTAACTATTGTGTAGATTTTTAGGTTTGCAATTGTTGTAGGTTGAATTTTGGGAACGAAAAGGGCATTTTAGGCCTATTTTTACCTTTTCGCGTCCAATTCGTACTTATGGCGTCATTTAACCCCAATTTCATTTTGAACATGATAATATGAGGTATAATATAACTATTATGTAGATTCTTAGGCTTGCATTTGTTGTAGGTTGTATATCGGGAACATAAATGTGATTTTAGGCCGATTTTTGCCTTTTCGCGTCCAATTCTTGTTTCTCGAGTCATTTAACTCCATTTTCTTTTTCAATATGATAATATAAGGTATAATATAACTAGTGTGTAGAGTTTTAGGCTTCAATTTGTTTTTGATTGAATTTCGGGAAGGTATATGTCATTTTTAGAACTACTAACTACGGTAAATGATTGAATTCTTATATTTTGTGTTTATTCCTTGGTTGTTTTGCAAGGTTTATATGAATAACACACCACGTTTGAGGGCCTTCAGCACAGACGAATTACATGAAGTTCGGGATAAGTTGGAGTCCCACATTTGTGATGATTGCTTATGATACATTTTGGTGGAATTCGTGATATAATTAGCTACATCTACTAGTTTGTATCAATTCTATATGTACACTTTTTACATTATTAAATATACATATTTAAAGTTAATTATTACGTTCAAAACTTGTCATATATTATTGCAATTTGATCGGTTTTTTTTTGTGTCGAAGGGAGGTTTTGGGTGGGGGTGGGGTGGGGGGGGCTCATTGGGTGGGCTATGGGGCTGGTTGGGTCTTGGGGGTGGTGGCGACAATGGGTGGAGGGGCTGCGAGAGGGTGGGGTGGGGGTGGGGGTGCGGGGAGTGAAGGGGGTGGGGGCTGGGGTGGGGGGGCGGGGCGGGGGAGTGCGGGGGGTGGATTGGGGTGGGCGGGACTTGGGGGGAGTGCGGGGGTGGGGCTGGGGTGGGGCGGGGCTTGGGGGGAGTGCGGGGGTGGGGGGCATGTGGGCAGGGGGTGGGCGGGGGTGGGAGGGGAGTGGGGGGGGGGGGTGGGGGTGGGGTGGGGGCGGGGGGGGGGGGGTGCGGGGGGCGGGGGCGGGTGGGAGTGCGGGGGGGCGGGTGTGGGGGGGGCGCGGGGGGTGCGGGGGCGGCGGGGGTGCGGGGCGGCGGGGTGGGGACTTGAGGTGGGCGGGCGAGATTTAATTTATTTATTTTTTTAAAAAAAAATATGAATTTGAAGAGGCTGCGGTTTTAAGCCTAAACCGCACCCTTCACTAAAAAAGTGCGGTTTAGGCTTAAAACCGCGGCCCTTCATTTAAAGAAGGGTGCGGTTTAAGCGAAACGCGACCCTTCAAGCTTAGAAGGGCTGCGTTTTTGGCACGAACCGCAACCCCTTCGTTGTGAAGGGATGCGGTTAAAAACCGCGGCCCTTCTTTTCTAACAGTGCGCTATGGAAAGGGCTGGCGGCCAAACAGGCCCTTAGGGGACATTTTGACCGCGACCCTTCCTTATTTTTCCACTAGTGTAACATTAAAATTTGATTTTTTTTAATTTATTTAGTAGAATCTATATTGAAAAATAAAGTGATACATAATTGACAATCAAGAATAATTAACTGGGCTTTTGAAATAACTTTTAACACCTTTATTCTTAAATAGGCTTTGAGATATGCTTTTGGACTTTTAAAAAGGTCATTCAAATTTATCTTCTTTAGTCAGGATTAATTAAAACGATGGTATATTCAAATCATTGGGTGCTGATGGGAAGAAACAATGACTGATAAAAAATAATTTTATATATTATTGTTGCACTAGTAGAAAATTACCCTATTGGTGATAGTGAATCTTTGCATTTTTCCCGGTACACATCAATAGATTGTGTGAGAAGAAAAAACAACGCGTGCAGAGCAACATATTGATGCGGTTCTTAAGAGAACCTGAACAATATATTAAAAAACTAATGTTTTTATTTCAAAAAAAAAAAAAAAAAACCAATGTTTTAATTTATTGGTACAGCTTCTCTAAAAACCACATCAATAGATTTATTTACGGTTTTTTCACCATATACACCCGACAAATCACGAAATTCACCATATACCCTTAATGTTTCAAATATTCACCGTATACCCCTGAGTTTTCAAAACTGTGCACCATATACCCTTTTTCTAACGGAAGTTAAGTCACCGTTATCTTTATTTACCATTTTGCCACCATTAACCCTAATCCCTAACCCTAATCTAAACCCTAATCCCTTACCCTAATACAAACCCTAACCCCTAACCCTAACCCACCCTCCCCTCCCCCTTCCACCCGGCCCCAGCCCAGCCCCACTTACCCCCCCCCCCCTCCCTCCCTCCCCCCCCCCCCCCCCCCCGCCGCCCACCCCCCCCCCCCTTCCCCCACCCCGGCCCCCCCTCCCCCTCCCCCACTCCCCTCCACTCGCCCCCCCACCCATCCCCCTCCCTCCCCCTCGATTCCCCCTGCCACTACTGCCCCACCCCGTCCCCCTCCCCTCCCCCTCGATTCCCCCCTGCCACTGCGGCCCCCCGCCAGCGGCACCACCACACGAGTTCGAGTCCCCCTTCGGGTCGAGTCCCCAACCGTCGAAAATTGAGTCCCCAACCGTCGGAAAGCACACACGAAGCCACGAATTTTATGCGAGATGCGAGATCGAAGCTTGAGGTTCGAAGTCGAAGGGGAGACTCGAACTCGTGCGGTTATTTTCGAAGGGGCGGTGGAGGGGGAAATCGACGGCCGAATTTGACGAGGAAGGGGGAGGGGGGGATGGGGAAATCGACGGGGAAAGGGGGGAGGGAGAAATCGACGGGGGAAGGGGGAGGGGGATAGGGAGGGGAAATCGACGGGGGCGAGGGGAAGGGGGGGGGAAATCGACGGGGAAGGGGAGGGGGAAATCGACGGGGACGAGGAAGGGGAGGGGAAATCGACGGGGAAGGAGTGGGGACGGGCGGCGGCGGTGGAGGGGGAGGGGGGGGGGTGGGGGGGCTGGGGTGGAGGGGAGGGGGGGGGTGGTGGGGCTTGGGTGGGCTAGGGTTTGGGGGCGGGGGAGGGTGGGTTAGGGTTTGGGTAGGGTTAGAATGAGGGTTAGTATTAGGATTAGAATTAGGGATTAGGGGTTAATGATGGCAATATTGTAAATAACATTAACGGCAACCTAACGTCCGTTAGAAAAAGGGTGTTTGGTGAACATTTTCAGAAACTTAGGGGTATATGGTGAATATTTGAAACATTAAGGGTATATGGTAAATTTTCCAATTTGTCGGGGGTATATGGTGAAAAAACAGATTTATTTAATTGATAGGGTTTGTCTTCTTTTTAGTTGGGTGCCTTTTTCTTTTTATCATTTAACCTCATTCTATTGTGCTCCTCCTTCACTCCTCACTCATTCTCCCTCTATTACTCCTCTCTAGGGGTGTTCATGGGTGGTTAACCGTCCCGAAACAACATTTCGGTTCGGTAACTGAAACTTCCGGTTCGCTCTTTTTGCAGACCGTTACCGTAACTGTTTAGACCGGTTACCGCCTAAGCGGTTAACCGTTTTTTCTGTATGGTTTTTCGATTAACCATTAACTGTTATTTAAGTGATACTATTATATTGTACTTAATGTACTTATATATTTTCTATTTTTTTTACATATATTTTAATATTATATATACTCTTATATAAAATGTATTATAAAGTGGATAATAAATCCATTCAAACATAACTAACACTAATTATAGTGTTTATATTAGTACTAGAGTTTCTAAATAATCACAAACTTCCTCTAATTGTTGTAACTAAGTAACAAATATTAGTATTAATGTAATTGTTGGAAAATGTTTCACAATAATTAAATAGAGAAAAAAATATTTTGGTATTTCGGTTAACCGTTCACTCAAAAATCATAACCGTAATCGTACTGTTTAACCGTTACTTTAATCGGTTCGGTAACTGTACCGTTAAAATATTTTTTTTATCGGTACTGTTACCATCTATTTAGACCGGTTTTTCGATTTCGGGTTTTTATGAACACCCCTATTCCTCTCACTCATTCACCTTCCCTCCTCCACCTCCATAACTTATCTAACAATCTCCGGTAGGTGTGTGCACCAGTCTAGGAATCTGAAACTTTTTTGTAGAGGACCGAGAAAAATTCTGGTCCCGTTCGATTTAGGACCTGTTGGATTGGAATCTATATTTAAAAAAAAAATTGATTTAAAGATATTATAAAATAAATACATTAAAATTTAATAATTCTAATAATAATAATTTTAAAGGTAATAAATAGTACGTTTTAACTTTATAATTTTCTACCTTTTAAACTTTTTTTAACATATAAACTTTTTTTGACGAAAAAAGACTAAAATTTCGGTCCACCGTCTGGAACGGAAGTTTTCGGGTTTGGACCGGACGGGAAACCCGGAATCGGGATTTTTTGTGGACCGAGGACGGATCGGAATCTTAAGTCCGATCCGGTCCAAATTCCGATCCTGTCCGGTCCAGATTCCGGTCTGACCTTGGTATTTGCACAACCCTAATCTCCGGCACCTTACTCCTCCATCAACCGCTACCACTTCTCTCACTTCGGATTCAAAGAATGTACTTAGTGACACGACAACTCGAGAATGGTGAGCTGAAACCGCGAAGATCTCGCCGCGTCAAAAGACGTGAAGTTCGAACGCAAAGATCTGGAAAGACGCGAAGGGGCAGTGAACGACACGAGTTTTGTGGTTCTTCTGACGAAAGGGTGTTATTTTGAGTCACCCTTTGGGATTCGTTTTCCTCGTTCATCGTAGCTTGAAGGTGAGTAGTGTGGTGGCGATTTTATTTGTGGTGGTGGATTTGTTTAAATCTGAGTGGTCATGGTGGCGATTTTGTTTGCACGACCTTTTTAAATCCGAGTGGTGATGGTGGCGATCCTGTTTATCGTGGAAGCGATTTTGTGTGGCAGTGGTGGTGGTATGGGAGGAGAGAGAACGTCGGAGTGAGGCGGAGGTGCCTGGTTGCAGCCATTCAGACGAGAATATTCCCCTTTTTTATTGTAATCTTCATCTGTTGATATTTAATGTCTTATGGTTTGTTGAATTAAGGTTTTTGTCAGATCTAGTATTGGGTTTTTTGTGCTCGATTTATTTTCAATTTAATCTAGGAATTCATTTTTTTCATTTCAATTCTACCTTTTTGGTCTTAATAATGGTGAAAGGTTTCAATCATGTAAAAAAAACAAATTATATAATTAGAAATCTTTAAGTTTGTATTAAGTTACAATTAAGATACAAGTATCCTTCAAACTATAATTGTGTATAACTATTATGTGAAGTGAATATCTATAATTTTGTAACCCTCAAACTTGATAGCAAAGATATAATTATCTCAAAATAAAAATTTACCTTGCTGCGGTTTTGGGCAAACTGCAGCAATATATATAGGTTCACCTTTTACCGTGGTTTAGAACCGCAACAAAGCTTTAAAAGCTGTAGTGAACACCACAACAATATGTCCCTTAAAAACCGCAACAAAATGATATTATTCTCTTAGTGTTGATTAAAGATATGTACCTCCCTCTTCCATGATAAAGTATATATAAACCCTATGATCTCTAGCTCTCTCTTCCTTTTTGTGTCCATCAACGAAGCATGCAAAGAATTTACTTTCAAACTATCAAGACCTCATCATCTAAACCCTATGCATGAATATAAATGAGCAATCCTTCACAATTTTTCTGATTCGTCAACCGTTTAACAAATCACCTGAATTGCAACCCCGAATTCTTCTTCCGCTTCCTTGAATTTCGACTAATGGTTGTTCATGCCATTTAGTTATTGTTGGCCATCTATCCGCCACCCACCATAGGTGTTGTTGGTGCCGACGTTGTGTCGGCCAGGAGTTCGAGAGAGCAATTGAGCGGTGAACAATCGGTCCGGTGAGCAGGCCGCAACGAGCCGACGACTAATGACAGGCAGTGAGTTATGAGGGCGGAGCCATGAAGAAGAAAGACTAGGGTTTACTCGCTCTGTTGTCAGTCGAGTAGTGAGGAGGACAAAGACTAGGCCTTTTCTTTTTTTTCTTCATTAATTTTTTTGGGAATTAGGATACAACTGTACCCAATGTACCCCCCTTGGATCCGCACCGCACACTATGGCTTCTTTCCAATTTTTATTCTTGTTGTTACCTTTCCATGCTCCATCTACTTGTATGATGACTGGGCTTGCATCTTCCTTCTTCCCTAGGCTCCAGATGTTGTTGCTCTTATTCCGTCTTGGGCCGGAGCTTGTCCGATTCTTGGATATGCGGTAGTTGGGGAGTACAAAAGTGTGGCATAATATCTTCTTTTGTAGTCCTGTCTTATAGAGATAATTCTATGTGGATTGATGTTTTCCCTGCCGAAAATGATCTCATTCCTATGTAACCTGATTTCGTAGAGCGTGGAGACGAACTTCAATATTAGCCTAATGGTTTCTTCTTCTCTCTTCTTTCTAAACAGATTTAGAAATTTTTGAATCCAATCTTGAATGGGGATGAGATGTGAACCTTCTGTTCTAATTCCCATTGATATAACCCATATATGCTGCGAGATTTGACAGTCTTGGAAGAGATGATTTAAAGTCTCTCGAGTCTTGAGCCACAATTTGCAGATAGGATCCACCTGAACTTTCCTTTTGAGTAAGTATCCGAAGTAGAGAGCATTCGACATGATTTTTCATAATTAGTGTTTCCACATCTGGAAAATGTTTGAATTCCAAATATATTTCCAGAATTATTTTTCTTCTTTGGTTGATTGCTTGAGAGGGTGGAGAAACCAATAACCTGACTTGAATCAGAATTGACCATTTTTTTGTGAATCTTCATTCATTGAGAATTTCAACTAACTCTGTAGGAGTATGACTAGCTAGAACGCATCCGACCTGGAAAATCTGTTCCAGATGATTTGAATATTCTAGCGGCCATAGTCATTGAGTAAATCCGAGACTCTGTAAGGGAAGAGGTAAATGGGATAGATAGATTGGGTTTTGGAATAGTGAGGTGGTCTGCTTTTCATAGATCTAAGTGTAGTTGGTTGTTTATGCCATTTTCGAGCTTCTTTTTCAAACCTCCCATAAGTGGCATGGATTCTTTTAGAACACTTTTAAAAGCATAAGAACAATTCCTTGGGTGAGTACCATCTAAAGCTAGGGAAATAGGATCTTTTTTGTATTTTGCTTGAGAATCAGGTTTGTTATGAATTCTACAGGCTTGATTGCAGAGAAGAGCATTGTTCATGTTGGTTTTGTTTCTCAATCCTAACCCTCCCTCTACACTACTACACAATTAACCTTAGGTAACACCTAAAAAGTGCTACTTAAAGTGCTTAAAGTGTTACTATAGATAATAGGTAACACTTATTTGGGTGTTACATCTGCCCGTGTTACCTATGATATTAGGTAACACTTTTGAAAACCTATAGTAACACTTAAGCAAATGTTACTTTATATTTGCTTATGTAACACTTTTAATACCTATTGTTACACTTGTCAAGTGTTACCCGAAATTCTTATGTAACACTTTTTTTTATCATTAGTAACATCTTATAGTGTTACCATGAGCCTATAGTAACACTTTATTCAACATTATGTATCACTTTTTGCTATCTCATGTAGCATCTTGTGTGTTATTTGGTAACACTATTTGCTATCTCATGTAACATCCTATGGGTAATTAGGTAACACTTCTATATATATATATATATATGTATATATATATATATATATATGTATATATATATATATATATGTATATATATATATATATATTAAAATTAAAATTAAAAATACTATAAGAAATTGATATACAAATTAATAATTATATTGCAACAAAGATTTAGTTTTCTACACCTATTAGTGCTATTTCCAAAGATAAACTAATAAAAAACAACATTATGTACTATATAAAATCAAAACCTTCAAACAAGCAACATATTCATATGATAATCTGAAACTAGACCTAATAATCATATATCTCTTCTTCATCTTTTGTCATCTCGCCATATGCATGTATTTTCCTAGTTTGTGTATGCAACATTGCCAAGACTTCCAACCTAGAAGTTTTGTTGTGAAGACTACTACTTAGTTACGACACTTGAGTGAACGTGACTTGAGCTTGTTTTTGAGACCTCAAATATGACCCCCGCCTTCAAAGAAACAGCTTGTGGTTGAGTAGAACCTAAATGGACCTCGTTTCCATGAAATATAACTTTAACCTGTAATAATTATTCAAAAAACAAAGAAATTAGAAGAGTTGTCTGATTATTATTTCTCCATTTAGCACACCACATGTACAACCTCATATAACTGAGAGACTCATTATGATATCCTACCCGCCCTCCCTCTGTCATACTTGTCTGGCTGTGTCAGTGGTCCAGCAAGGCCTCCAACAACTATTATTGTAACAACCTGAATTTTTAAGCAGGTTCAATTATTTTGTTAGCTATATTAAGTCTTCATCAGGCTTTGGTCCTTTATGTAGTTAGAATTCTCTCCAACATCATACTAGGACAAAAGTGGATAAGAACCATCATTCTTAATTGTTAAGAAACCAAGTGGATAAGCTCTAACGTTCTTAGTGGTTAAGAAAGCAAGTGGATAAGCTCTAACATTCTTAGTGGTTAAGAAAGCAAGTGGATAAGCTCTAACATTCTTAGTGGTTAAGAAAGCCTTGAGAACCAATAGATAATTTACAAAGCCTTTGAGAGCCTTATTCCTTAAGATTATGAAAATTGCATAGAGACCATTTTATTGGGTAACAATGAACCTCTAGTTAAAGAGCCTTTTTGGGTTGAATCCGAGCTCAGAACCTAATCAAACTTGACATATGTTATGTTTGGGATATTATAAGGTTAAAATGGTCATTTATTGCCAAAATACACGTGGATTAATATGGTAAATTCCTTACTTAGTAAAATATGGCCAGCTAAAATATCAGTTCGTACCTATCCTCAAAGAATGCTTCTTAGTAGCTGCTTGAGTGTCGACCTCTTAAAGATCTTTGCATGCATGAAAGCCAACACCTCAAGCTAACACCTCCAACAAGAATCACCTAGAAACTCCAAGCAACCGACCTTACCCAGAAGAGGTTTCCCTCCCCCATGGGTACCGCCAGAACAGGCCCTATAAAAGGGTGTCATGGTTTTTCGTCCTTTTCTCCTAAATCTTCTTCTTCAACACCTATTTCTATTTACATACAACTCTTCTAGACATAATTCTATAGTGTTTCAAGCTTTTGATAGAGTTTTCAAGCTTTGGGAAATTGTAGAAAACTCAATAGGAACATAAATCAGATTATTGTAAGTACAGCTTTGCATCTCTCTTATACTTAGCTTAGTTATTTATGTTCTAAAACTTGTGTAAACTAATCCTTAGCACTTTACATATTCAGGGGAAGTTGTAGGAAGGATAAACCACTTGGAATAAGGAGTTTGAGTTACATTAAGCAGCCTAAGTGAAGGTACACACTTAGTTTGGATTGTAATCTAGAGGTTTTATAGTTAGGTGATTGTTTGTTTCTATGATTGAAGAATGATTATGGAATGAAATTACTTGATTCTTTTTATTACTATGTGTATTTGAGTATATAACATGGATTTAGCATGCTATGGCTCATTTGAAATGTTTTACTTATCCTAAGTTAGGCTTAAACACTAAATTCCCATGTTTATGCTTTTTAATGGAATATGTTAAGTATATGGAATTGTATGGTAATGAAACGCTAAATGTCTTGGATTTTAATCACGGAAGCGAGGTGTGAGCATTCACCGGGTTAGGGCGGGTATTCCCTAACCGTTACCCAACCAGGGGAGGGGAAATCCCGCGGAAGTAGGACATGTCGGGGTTAAGTCTTGCAAGCAGAATAGTAAAAGGTGGGGTGACGACCCTCAACAGTTTGCTACGCTCGCGGTCATATCAAAAGATTGATCTTATCAAATCTCTAAGTAATGGAAGTGATTATGACTACTTGCTATTATGACTATGTGTTATCAATTAGTTTTCAAAATACACCTAAACTTGTATTTTCTATTACACAGTGTGTACTCAGCTTTGCTGATAGTGTTGTCATTTATGTGGCCTGTCACTTGGTGGGTGGCAGAGTCAAACTTTATTGCAGGATTGTGTTGGAAGCCAGAAGCGAGTTGAGAGCAAAGTTATTATTCGAATTGTGTATTGTGGGTTAAATTCCGAGATTTAAGTTTTTATATAGAGGAGTTTATTTAGAATTACTTACAATATAGATTATTCTTTTGCCATGGAAATTGAGATTGAATGACTATGTAATTGAAGTCTTATATAAAGGATATTGTTTTATGGGCCCATAACCCACAGGTCCATGATCGTATATTTCAGGTTGTTTCCGCTACGAGTGTTATCTAATTCATAAGTGATTATTATTATTTTGGTGCTAATTGAGATTTGTGATTGCTAAGCGAGTTAAGCTAGCAGCTCGGGAATCGGGCTGTTACAATTATTCTCCCAGCAAAGAGGCAACATGGAGAAAGGATTGGCCATTAATAAAAAAAAAAGACTCATATGCGTGGAGGGTATCAAAGGGAGATATGTGTCTTCTTATTGTCAAATCTGTAACCCTACTCATACCTCACTAACAATCATGTCGACGCACAATGCAGCCTTCAAATACAAAGGATCATAACAAGATTGAACAAGTTCAAGTAGAAGCATAGTTCTTTGGACACAAATCATAGAAGAAACTGTATCATGTAATAAGACAAGATAAGGCATAAGTTCCAAAAAAGGGTCATTTAATCCTCAGCTCCTACTTAACAAGAAATAACTAGTTATATGGCTCATTGACTCTACTAGAACTTATGAGTACGAATCTGTCAATAAATAATAGGGAAAAATTGTTGTCAAGGGAAAAGATAGATTCCATTAGAAACAATGGAATCTTTCTTTTGCGGAAAAAACTATATGTAGAAACTCCCAATCTGCAGATAATTGCAATATTTTTTCTTCACATTATATAGCAACATAACACCAAAATATAAAGTTTAACATAACAACAGATTCATGCAGTGTCCTTAACTATTGGATGAGAAAGATACAACTTTCAACAACGGGGAAACTTACCATCGTATAAGTAAACTTGCTGCTCCATAGTTTGCAAATGCAGCTTTAACTCGCTAATTTCAGTAGTAAGGCCATTTGAGGATTGACTTGAACAAAAACATGTCAACACAAAAGTTAAGACAACTACAGTCGACTCAAATTGCAATTAAAGATAAAGTGAGCAAAAAGTACAACTACATGGAAGCTGCAAAGTACATTAACTTTGGAACTTAAAGAAAGTCTCACAGATAAACTAATTACTTGTCTCTAGCAGGGTTAATGAGCAGATAAGAAGTTGCTTAAGTTTGCAATGTTTGGACTTTGCCCTCTAGTTCAATGTATCTCATCTTCCATTCCTTAGATCTTGGAGTTGACTGCCTGCTTGCAAAATTACAAATGAACTTCCCATAATTGTAGAAGTTTCAGAAAGTGGTTGTGGTCTGTGTTCTCTACTACTTTGCACCCAGAAAAGAAACTTCTCCTATTCCAAGATCCTCCACATAATAATAATGTGTTATTGTAATCAAAATCAAAAATTAGCAAATCAAAGAATACAGAAGATTGATTAATAAATGCAAGCATAATTAACCATCGAATTTCAAAGAATGATAAGTCGAGCGCATGAGAGTAAATTTGAATGCCTAAATCAATCAAAAGATATGCGAATCAGTAAGTTTTAGGTAATGATATGGATAATTCGTCAACAACAGCAAAATTTTTGGTTTAGTAATAAGAAAAATCAAGCGAAAGCAATGAAATGAAGCAGGTATTCGAAAAAAAAGGAATTGAGAACAGAAATTTATGTGCGTAATGAAGGAATTTCTCACAAATGACTTACAGCAAGAGAATTCAATTGAAACCTCATTAATGAATACAAACTTCAATAATTCGAAGCAGTGATCTTGATTCCGACAGTTCAAATGATTCGAGTAGTAATTCAGCTGAAATTTGATGAAAATAGGAAAAATTAGGTTATAAATTCTCGATTGAGAAACGATGATTTCAATCACGGTTTCAACAGTTACATAAATTAAATCAATAATTTGTTCATTACAAAAGATAAATGAGAAGATTCGAGAAGAAATTTATAGAGATATATTGCGAGAAACTAATCGCAAATTGAGGAAAACGGATGCAAATTTGATCGAACAAAAAGGCGAAATTTTGAGAAAAGAGATTAGCGGAAGTTGAGCTAGTTGGATTGAACAAAAACATGTCAAAGTTTGCTTGAACTCCATTAATGGAGCTTGAAGAAAAAGTAGTAATGGAAAGAGGAGAGAAGCGAGAGATGAGGGATGAGAGAAAGTGAAATTTGGGGGATTAGGGTTTTCTTTGGTGAAAGAGGGAATTTGTTTTTTTTTTTACGGGGTGAAAGAGGGAATTTGAAGGCAGAAGGTTCAATTATATTTTGCGCCAAATTTTTCGAGTACTTGTGAGATTAGCCCTAAAGAATTAAGTTTTAAAAAAACAATATATGTTTCATGGTGTTATTATTACTAAATACGTATAATACGTATTGAGAAAGAAGTATATTTTCCTCAAAAAATAAGTAACACTTCAAAGTGTTACTTTGAGTGTTACTAATTTTGAAAGTGTTACTTGAGAGTGTTACTCAATTAAAAAGTGTTACATTACATGTTACATACTAATAAAGTGTTATTATAGTGTTACCTATATAATCAAGAAACTTGCACTTTAAAAAGTGTTACCAAAACGTGTTACTTAAAGTCGATTATGTAGTAGTGCTAGTTTGTGTCTCACAAGAAGATCTCTTTTCTTACGATAGATGAGAGTTTTGTCCATGGCAATAGACCACCATCATTTTAGGGATATGGAAGAAAGCTTCAAAGTGATTCTTTTCGGGGGAGAAGATAAATGAACACACTAGTAGAAAATTACCCTATTGCTTTGCTATTGAATTGCTGCGATTTAAGTTATATGCAACGATAGATTGCGTTAAAAAATGTTCGAAATAATTTATTGCTTGTGATTTTCGAGAAAACCGCAGCATAGATTGAAAATATTATTTTTATTTAACCTATTGTTGCGGTTACGTGGAAACCACAACCATAACCCTCTTCATAAATGCCCACTAGGGTATGTCTCCCCAGTCTTGATCCCATCACTGCTCTTATTCCGCCTCTTCTCTCACCTCTCTCTTCGATTATCTTATCCTCGCTCTTACTCTCATTCTGCCTCTTCTTTCATCCTTCTCTTCTCTTCTCTTACCATTCTCTTCTCTCACCTCTCTTCTTTGATTCTTTGATCTCTAAGTAAAACATGATTCGCTGATCTCTAATGTCTCCTCTTCGATTCTTTTGTCGCTGCCCGAAACAACTATCGAAGGAAAACCACGGGAGAATTTTTTCGCTTGCTAGGGTTTTGCGGCGGAAATTCTTCGATTTCTCTTCTTCATCAAAGATTCTTTGTTCTCGTCGGTGATGAAGTGTCACTCGATATCATCGATTGGTCCAGTTTCGCACTACCTCGCCGGCAGTGAAGTGTCGCTTGATCTGTCCTCTACTTCGTTTGCCGATCTTCATTCTTTTTTTATTTTTGTAAGTTGATTATTATTTTTACTTACATATGATGTTAGGGTTTGTATTTTTTCATTCTTGTTTTTTGGAATGAATAATGTTAGGATTTCTATGTTAGTTTAATTTTCGGTTTAATTTTTGGAATGGATGTGATATTTCGGTTTTTGATGCTTGTTTCATTTTCAAGATCCGGTGTGTGTTTAATTATTAGTTTCATTTATTGAATGTTATGAATGTGTTGGTTTCGTTTCACTAGTAGAGGTAACTTTATATTCTTTGCTTGATTTTAAAGGGCCTATTCTTTGCGGATTGCGTACCACAAGAAATCAAGGCGTATAAATAGGTTTTGAAGTTATTGTTGCGGTTCTAGAACCGCAGCCATAAGGCGCACATAGGAAGCTTAAATAGTTCAACCTACTGTTGCGGTAGTAACCCAAAACCACAACAATAGGAACTGCTAATTTTTTTTTGTTTATAGCGAAATTTTGGCTAATTTAAGTGATTTGTTGTCGCATCACAATTTTTAGGGAGAAACACATAGTAACCTACAACCAAATTCATATCAAACAATCAAATTCTTGAGTAAAAAGAAGATGAAAAAACAAAATCCTTGATCCGAAAATGGAGCGTAGACTAAGATTAATGCCTAAATACAAATCAAAAATTTTAAATTAATTGAAGTTTCATACATCAACATCTTTTACTATCTTAATAATAATTGTTATTCCTTTTTAATTATCATTCATACATCAAAATATCCGAAACGAGAATTTTTTTAGAGATTGAATTAGAGTGGCGGGTCTTAGGAGTGAATAGTTTAGGAGCACCATGACGACACTCTTCCAAATTACTTCTACCTTCACTCCACTTCGCATTTCGTAATTTCTCCCCTTCTTCCGACCCCCAAATTATTTATCTCTTTCCAACGCCGACGAAGACAATGAAGGCTGGCGATGAAATTTCCGACGATGTTACGAAAATTGCCGGTGACTTGGAGGAAGACAACGAGTTGAGACTCGAGCTATGCGCTCCTAACCCCGAAGCGATCCCGGTGGACATGTGAGAGGAGAAGCTCGGGGCTGCGAGCGGATTCGGCTAGCGAACGAAAGGAATATCACGATGGAGGGAGCGGCGAAGGAGAAACATCGCGAGTGAGGGAGTGGGGCGACGGTAGGAGAGGCGGGGAGGAAAGAGAGACGGCTAAGATAGAGTGAGATTGAGGGAGAGAGATAGTGGGAGGTAGGGTGGGAGGGACATAAGAGAGAGAGGGAGTAGAGTTTGAGGCCATGGGTGACAAAGAATGGGGCGAGATAAAGTATGAAGTTTAGGTTTCGGTTTAGGATTTTATATATAGCTATGATTTCATTTGGGTAATAATATTTTAATCTCTTTGTTGTGTTTTTCTAAAAAAAACAGCAATAGGTAGTCTTCAACGCCTTCTTTTCCCCCACATGGTTTATTGTTATGTATCAATAAAACCACAACAATTCAATATTAGTGATAACCTATTATTGTACTAGTGTTTGCCTACCTTTCCAAGATGCCAACTACTCTCAAATTCATTTTTTGGGAAAAAAGTACATATTCTTTGCGGGTTTGGGCTACAACCGCAACAACGGAGTTGACCTCATAAACCCCTATCATGTGCCACCTATTGCTGTTGTTTGATCAAGAAACCGCAACAATAGTTTATGTGTTGATGTGATTTCTCAGCATTCTTGCGCTATTGCGAAATTCGCGGCTATATGCCCTCTAAAAAAACTAATGATATTATATTATTGTACTTGTGAAATGATGTGAGAGGCCAACAAGGTTAATATAGTGTTGATCAGGATTAATTTACCTGCTTGGGAAATATTTACAAATTTCAAACAAAGGATTATGGAGATTGTTTTGGAGATAATAGAGTTAAGGTTGATGTAAATCTGTCCTCTAGCTCCGTTGGGCACCCTAGGTATGTCTGAGGTGTTTGGACAGAAGATCACATGAGATTTATCAAAATTAACCATATCTCCGAATTTTGTGTAGAATTTACAATTGCTTCTTTGATATACCACTAATTCGAGGTAAAGCTTTGAAGAATAAGAGGGTGTCGTTAGTAAAGAATAGGTGTGAGATGGAAGGAGCATTACACTCTATTTTCATCCATTCTAGTTTTATAGAGATCTCCATATTTGTGAGCTTTCTAGAGAGAACTTCCATGCATAGGATGAAGACATAGGAAGAAAGAGGTCCCTTTGTCTGAGCCTGGCTAAAGATTGAAAGTATCTGCTGGGCTTTCCATTGACCAAGATGTAATAAGACATTGTGGGGATATATTGCATTATCCATTGGATCTATATCTCTGGAAATTGCATTCTTCTCAGGATAGCTTCAACAAAGTCACACCGTATTGTATCATGCCTTACTCAAATCAACCTTTAGGATTCCTATGATAGAATTTTCACCTTTCTTTTTTTAACCCGATTGATGATTTACGTGGGAGATTAGGCAATTGTATGCCATTTGTCAACCTAGAACACATGCGTTACGGTATTCACCTACAATGTCCCCCTAAACCATATCAATCTACCAAAAATTATTTTAGAAATAATATTATATGAGGAGTTACAAAGGCTTATTGGTCGAAAATCCTTTAATTGTTGTGGGTGGTCTACCTTTGGGATAAGTCTAATGAAATTCTGTTTTGTTCCTTCAGGACAAAGATGCTTGAAAGGAAGGAATTTACACTACTAATGACCTCTTTGTTTACCTTATTCTAATTCCTTTGGAAAAAATTGGTGAAACTCCATTCGGACTTGGAGATTTTAGTTAATTTGCAATGAAATAGGTTGTTTTGATATCTGCGGCCATCCGTAAATGGGGGCGATAAAAGTTTGACGTGGTCTTCTAAAAGGCATGGAATGTGTTCTAAGATGGAATCCGAAGAGAGAATCGGGTTCCTTGGTGATGAATATCACTATAGACTTCCTCAAAATTGTGTACGTAAGAGAAGAAGGAATGGAGGTCCTTTTGAGAAGAGATCCAATTCCTGGAACTATTTCTAATAACTTTGATAGCGTTATTGGAGCTTCCAGATTTGACACTCTTGTAGATTAATGAAGTTGTATGGTCCCAGAGAGTAACCCATCTAGATTTCGAGAGTTTTTTCCAAAAAGACCCAATCCGATCCAACTCTTCTTTGGTACTTGTTTTGAGGAGGATGTCTCGAGGCTTGCGAGGGGAGAGTTGATAGTCTATTGGTAATGAGTAACTCGTAATTGATTTCTTACCAATTGATCTCCCTTTTCGCTTTGAAGTCCACGCACCGACTTCTAAGCTTTTTCAAAGTGGTTTGCGGTTTTTTTCGAAGAACAAACGGATATGGACCGTGACACTTGAATCCCATTCTGTTTGGATAACTTAGATAGCCTCGGGATGGTCTAGGCACCAGGGCTTCCATTATGTACGTTCTCCTTTTCTTTCAATATTATTTTTCAAAAAGCTCTAAAATGATAGGATTGTGGTATAATAGAAGAATGGGGAGATTCCGTAGGGAGGCATCGGGAATTTATTTTTCAAGTTTTTGTTGTTGAAGACTTTGTGAAGTCTTTCATAAATTGCTTCTTATGCCTTCCTATTATTTGTCCGTATAGTTGACTCCATGAAATGGCTTGTCCAATAGTTCGAGTTCCAATTTGCAATTGAGAAAATTGTTGACTCCTCGGGGAGATTTTGGACCCTCTAGTTTTTTTGAGTTTGATTTTCCACTTGGTTAAAGTCTCCAATTAGGAGCCAACTACCCTAGTGAATGGAGATGATGTATGATAAATTGCTCCAAATATTTTGTTTTTACGGAAGAGTAGGCGATCCGTAGACAAAGGTGATGTAGTAGTCATTACTAGTAATGTCCGAAGACTTCACTTGTAGATTACATTTCTTGAAGAGGATATGGCATAAGCTACTACCCTACGACTCCAACAAACAAAGAGACCTCAATCGTTGTTATCGGAAGTAAACCCCATACATCCCCAAAACACGAGCTTACAAAAAAACCTTGTTTTAAAAAAGAAACCTCGCGCTTGTTTTCAGATAGGAAAATAGAATCTACACTATTACTATTAGCCGTATTTGAAATAAAGTGTAATACTAGGGAACTTAGATTTTTTAGTCAATTCTAGATAATAACTTATTCAAGTATCAGAGGCTGTTGGTCAGCTACTCCATGCAGATTATTTTCGTGGGCAATTGGAGATTTATAACCATCCTTGATCACATCTTCTATTCAAGCCTTTATTTCACTTGTAACACTGATATTGGGTTCACGAAAATCTGGGTTATCCTCCTCGCCACTAAACTCGAATTTAAGGCAGGCTTTGTCTTTAGTATTTCTTTAAGTTTTTTTTGCCTTTTGGGGCTATCTTCTTCAGTATAGTATTCAACTTCATCGAGTTTTAGATTGATCAATGAGTTTACCCTCCCCTATTATGAGCCATAGTCCTAGATTGACACAAGTTCTCAGCTAGAAAACCCAAAGAGATCTAGCTTCTCTTCCTATCATTTTCCTTCCTTCTTGACCTTTTAGAAGAGCTTGGGCAGAATGGTGCATATATATAATTTTTGGGGTCAAATTTATGAGAAGTAGGGGAGGTTGGCGGTGGAGAAAGAGGTTTCTTTAATTTAGATCGATTTCAGGCAGCATGATATCTCAATCCTCAGTAGGGAAATCTGAAAGAGTAAAAAATTAGAAAATATAGGAATTTGGTTACTTGGGAGGAGGAGAAGCGTTAGGGAGTGTGTATGTGGACGACGTTTGTGAGGTAATCTCTTGAAATACTTCCTTTTCTTGGAGTTCGAAGGCTGATTTTTTATCTAAAGGTTTTAGGTTAGGCTTTTGTGATTTTGTGTGGAAACGGTAAAGGTGGTCCAACTCATCCCATGACACAAAAGATAGTGATTTTTAGGAGAATGGGTATGGGGTTTAACTAATTTAGGGACGCTCGGCAAAAAGGGATTTGGGCTAGTGAAGTGAAGTGAAGCCGATGGGCCCACATTTTGAGCTTGTGTGGTACCATATTGCATGATATCTAGTCCGCGTCTAGTTTTGGTGAGTTGAGTTTGGAGAAGAGTTGAATTTTTATTTGAGCTTAGATTGGCTTTGTTATGTGAGTTAGCCTTGTTGCGAGAAGATGGGCTTCGTCTTGGACTTCTAAAGCATGAAGGGTTTCAAAGTTATTATGACAAGTGGATTGAGAATTCATGGGTAGGTGAATTTGTGGGAATTTTAGATAGGCCTTGGCCTAGTATATGCGATGGATTTTAATGTGAAGGAGTATTGAGAATATTATTCATTTTCAATAATTACGGGAAGCAAAAGTATGAATGGATCATTAAGCGGGTCACTGGGAATATAAATTGTGTTCTTCTCTGTGAGAGTAACTGATGTGAAGAGGTTAGCAATATTTACCTCCTCATTTGGTGGAGAAAACACTATCCGGTGGTCCATGTTGGAGGAATTTTTGTTTGGAAGGAGATAAGTGGGGAAGTCTTTTGTTGGGAGGCCATGTGAGGACTTTTTTCTTTTTGTGAAAGAAGAGATTGTAGGGTATATCTCATTTTTGGAGATGATGATGCTTATTAAATAATGAATGCAAACAAGGAATAAAGAACTTGATTAAGTATAATCGTCATCAAAATCCTTCTATAGGATTTTATGAGTCAAGGAGTAAGGGCTAAGGTGAAATGCTGAAGAAAAATGTTCAGCCAAGGAGAGAAATTAGTAAGAGAAATTGCCTTCTTACCCTTCTCTTGGATGATAATAATGAAAATAAACTATAAATCAGAAACATATCTTACAAAGTATCTCTTACATGGATTTGGTTCTTCAATACTCAGAGGTGAAGGGTTTGAAGTCGGCAACTCATATAATGGGCCTTTTGCTTGAATGAGGCTTTCCCAGCCAGATCTCCAGTTATCAATTACTTCGATAATGAAAAATTGGTACCCATTAATGCTATCTTTGGAAGCTCCCACCATAGTTCCTCGTTGGTTTCCCAATTTGTTTATGGTTCCTCTGGGCATGGCATTTTTCCAGTGGGTCGAAATTTTTGATTTCTTTCTTCTTGAATTTCCTAACTTGTTATCCGATGGGCAATCTTTCGTTTCCCGAAATTCTGTTATTCATCATCTTCGTTAGGAATGGTTTGTTCCAATAGGTTGTCCCCTTCCTCATCTCTTGACCATCCGTAATCGATCAGATTAATTTGCGTTGAAAATTTTTATCCACTCTTTTTAAGACAATTAACTTGTTTGTAAAGAAAGGTTTGCAAGAGGGAGAAATTAATAGATCATTCATTGATCTACATACATTGTTCACGACCATTCTGAATGGCTCTGGGTTCACCTTGATGGTAATTCTGCATCTTGAATGTCTTTGACCTATTCTGTCATATTTCGTACATAATACGAGCACTCCTTCATAAATGAAGTCGATCCATTCAGTTTCATCGTCGTCAAACTCGAAAAAAAAACGAGGTACTAGAGGATTATTGATGGGTATATCGAGCTTCACTCTAAGATAATCCTTAAACCCACTAGTAGTAGACTCATGGTCGAGAACCTGGATTCTTCCAACCCGTTCAAGGGCTCTTTATGCTATTTGTAGCTTTTATACATTAAGGGAATACCTTTTACTTTCATTCATATGCTAGCTCTTGAGAAATTTAGGTTTCTAATGGAAGCTTTGGGATGGCAAGAGGTGAAAATGATTAATGTGCCTCCATAGGGAGCAGTTCCAATCAAGATTGTCTTTTCTTTATCCGTTCGATGTTGACAGAAGAAGAAAAAAACTTGACCTCCTTTTTTGATAGTGATTGGATCATGAGAGATCCATTTTAGGAAAATCTAGTTTCTAATCGAGTCTTCTAGTAAGGTTGATGTTGGGATTCATATAAGTATGAAGGTGAAGGTAGAATATGTTCGGAACGTGAAAGAAAGTCTGAGATGTTAGGGGTAATATTAAGTATAAGAGTTGTTGGTTTAAGAAGAAGTTGATAAAAGGTTTAAGGGATTCATATTTCTAGAGTGAGATGCTCTCCACTTCTAGAGGGAGAATTTACTATCTATAGCATATTGCATCCCCTAATTTGTTCACTAGTGCCTACTTTACCTTTGGAATAACTGAAGAATATTCTGTTAAGACTAAGCTCAAACTATAAATTTAAATACGTGACTTGGTGTGATAAATTACATATTAGCAAATGAAGGATTTCATTTTGTTTTTGCGAATCTTCCCACTATGTTGGAGTAATTATAGATATTCATAATTTATTGATTTGTTGCATATCCTGAAATGATGGACTTGAATATATTTTTTCGGGTGCTACTTGATTTTTATAGGATCATGTAAAAGGCTCACAACATGATGCTTTAAGGTGAAATTTTATAGTTTACTTTCCTAACTTCAAATAGTGGCAATCTTGGAGAACCCTACTTTGAGGTGTTTTACATTTGCTTTCTAATGATGTTTTAGATATCTATACTAAAATATTAAAAGATATTTTTAAACAAGGAACGATGCCACATGGCGCACTCCCTTTAAGGTGTTTTACTCCATGTAATAGACATACAATGAAAATAGAAATAAAAATTGCGTTGCATAAAATTTGATCTTGTGACTTCAAGCTTATATACTAAAGTATTGACCATTAAATCAAGTAATATTTGGTGTTATCATTGTAAAGTAAAATATTAATAAATGAACAATATAACGGTTTTTCACCAGGTACCCCTCTTGTTTCAGAAATGCACGAGGTGCCCTTGTGGTTTAGATAAAATGCACAAGATGCCCTTCATGACAAACGACATCAAGCTTCCGTTAGTCATCAAAGACAAATCAAACTAATTATTTCAAATAACTCCTTATTAACCAAATTAATGCTAAGTAAAGCCTAATTAATTCTTGTTAAATCCTAATTAATCATTGTTAATTAAATCCACCACCCCACCCACCCCCGTCCACCCACCCACCACCCTAGGCTCCAAAACCACCCCTTCCCCACCCCCTCCCACCACCCAGCTCCTAAATCCACCCCATCCCCTTCCATAGCCCATGACGACTCACACACAAGTGTTATATAACGCCAAATCACGCTATTCGGGAGCCATATACTCCTACACCCACCTCATTACTTGCTAATCTTAGCAAAAAGACAATTAATAAAACCCAATTAATACAAAATTAAAATAATTAATAAAACCCAATTTTTCTAAAATTTAAAAGAGAAAATTCAAGAATGAACCCAACAAATTTCAAGGTTGCATTGCATCAGCAAATGATAAAACTGAAGACATAATTTATTTTTTTAATGCTACTGCTACTACTATTGCTACTGCTATTAACATAATTTATCTTTGTTATAAGAAAGGGATATACACATTTTTTTGAAGAGGGGAAATGGGTATTGATTGATCTTATATTTTCTTAATTAATATTTAATTTATAAATATTTATTGGTTTGATAATACGTTCAAGGATTAAGTTTATAATTAAAATGTTTTTAGTTTGTAAATCATTGGTCACATGATTATTTCATGTTGAACTTTTTAATATGTAAGCGGCTAATGTGGAGAGATTTACTGCATGAGAACACACCATGTAACGATTGATTTGTCACTATGTTAGCAATAACGAAGAGGAAATAGAAATACATAGCATAGGATGCTATTTGGTAAATGCTCATGACATTTTAAAAAACAAAGGACTATAATAAGCATTCTTCTTCCACCAAATATGAACTAGACATTTCGAACGCTAATAGATTTAACTTTGTAAAATATTTTAGGTTTAATTTGTCTTGCCCTCTCGTTCATTCCTTCGTAGTTTTGTATTACACAAGATGGAGTCCCACAAGGACTCTTAATAAGGAAATACATCAAACATACTATTTTTTGCCTAATATATCTCAACACCCCCCTCAAGTTGGAGCATAGGGATCATAAATGTCCAACTTGCTATGTAGGAGATCAAATTGTTGTTTGCCTAGAGCCTTTGTGAAGATGTCTGTAACTTGTGTGGTTGTATGAACATAGGACGGAGCAATAAGACCATCATTGATAGCATCACGAACAAAGTGACAATGTACCTCAATGTGCTTTTGTGCGCTCATGAAACATGGGTTTTTTGGCAATATGTAAAGCAGATTGATTGTCACAGAACAAGCGAATGTGTAGGATGATTAACACCCGAACTCAACAAAAGGCCTTTCAACACGCCATGGAGCAAGATTCTACTTGCCGAAGAGCGAGAGATTGTGGCTTGCTTCTTGGTCTTCCATGTAATGAGAGAGGCACATAAGAAGACAAGCCCACCCAGTAAGAGAGTGGCGAGTTAGAGGACAAGATGCCCAATCGAGTCACACCATCCTGCGCTAGAGTTAAGTCACTGTCGGCACGTAAGAGATTGCCCTGGTCGAGAGTGCCTTTAAAATAGGGAATAACCCACAAAGCAGCCCCCCAATGATCAGTACGAGGGGCCTGCATGAAATGAGATAACATGTGCATTGAGTATGCGAAATCAGGACGAGTGACTCCTAGATAAATGAGACGACCAACAAGTCATCTATAAGGTTCGGGATCATCAAGCAATTCACCTGTAGCAAGACCGAGTTTGTGATTCTGCTCGATCAAAAAGCCGACGGGCTTAGAACCCAATAAACCTCCGCTTCAAATAAAATCCAAGGTGTATTTCCATTGACAAAGAAAAAGACCTGAGGAGCCGCGCGCAACCTCTAGCCAAGAAAGTACTTTAAGGCACCTTAATCTTTCATTTTGAAATGATCCACAAAGATAGGCTTTAAAAACCTATAAAGCAACGTGAATCATTCCCAAAGAATAATAAGATCGTCCACATACACAAACACATTGATCCGATTAGACCCTTTTGGTGAAGGTAAATGAAGAATAGTCAAAGTAAGACTGAATAAAGCCATACCCTTTCAGAGCGGTAACAAGTTTTGCAAACCAACACTGTGGAGTCTGTTTAAGACCATAAAGAGATTTGCATAGATGACAAACCATGTTAGGTTGTGATGCTTGAAAGGACGGGAGGAAGTTTCATATATACCTCTTCCTCTAAATTACCATGCAAGAAGGTATTGTGCATATCCATCCGATGAAGTTCCCAATTTTAGCAAGCACCAATAGCAAGAAAGGCGGAACATTTACCATCTTAGCAACTGGAGCGAAAGTTTATGTGTAATCAATGCATTCTTTTTGATGATTACCAAGGACCACCAATCTAGATTTTTTACGATCTAGATTACCTGCAGAATCAAATTTGTTGCGATAAACCCACTGACTACCAAGAGCTCTCTTGCCGAGGAATAGGCTCCATGGTCCAAGTACCATTCTCTTTTAAGGTACGTATCTCATCGTTCATATATTTCCTCCAACCTGCATCTTGCATAGCCTCTTTAAAAGATCGGGGCTCGATGATTGATGTAAGAGAAGCAATAAACTTTCTATATTTCATAAAAAAAACTTTGACAATTAATATAATGTGCTATAAGGTAAGGAGTAGCTGAGGAATGCAAAGGAGCAGATGTTGAAGAAGATGGACTCTCGACTTGAATATTATTAGTAACATAATCGCGGAGGACACAGAGGAAATTTTATTTCGGTGACCACGGCCTAGAGAAGTGGGCTCATTGGGCCGCCCGTAAGAAGCAATGGGGATCGCAAGCTCGATGGAAGGAGGGCCGGAGTTTATAAGCGTGTAGGATGATTTGAAGAAGTGAAACACGGAGATGAGGGAGATTGGGCATGAGGTTGGGAAACCAGGGTAAGGAGTAATAGGGTGAGCCTGGGATGTGGGAAGAGGAGTTCCATTAGGAGATTGGGCCCGGGATGTCGGAAGAGGCGTGTCATGAGGAGTTTTATTAGGAGCGGATGGAGGCGATTGGGCCTAGATATTTTGGTGGAATTGGATTGTAGAGAGGATTTTGGTGAGTTGGGTTGAGCAAGAGAGGGGGTTTCAGGTGGGGATTGAATGACAAAGTGGGAGGAGTTTCAAACTCAAGAAAATCAAGGTGAATATCATCATGTTGTTCAACAATTGTAGCAGGGTCTATGTTTGCATCTTCGAGATCACAAAATGGAAAGGTACTTTCATATAATTAGACGTTGCATGGAGACAAAAAAATTCCTTACTATAAAGATCATATAACTTCCAACCTTTCTTACCAAGGGGATAACCCACAAACATGCATTTTCGACTTCAGCTAGCAAATTTATCCCCCTTAGTCCTAGTGATTATAAGCGAAGCACAAAGAGCCAAAAACTTTTATAGGATCATAAGATGGAGGATGACCAAACAAGAGTTTGTATGGAGTTCGTTGTGAAGCAAAGGAGTAGGTGTATAGTTATTAAATGAGCAGCTTGTAAGGACACTCTCACCCCAAAAATAAATAGGAAGATTAGCTTGAAAGCGAAGAACCCGACCCACATTCAAAATATGTTCGTGTTTTCTCTCAACTCGCCCGTTTTGTTGAGGAGTGTGAACACATGAAGTTTGAAAGAAAACACCTAGGTAGAAGTGAAATAATCACGTAAGCAATTAAACTATGTTCCATTATCACATTGCATAACTTTAATAGTTTGAGAAAACCGACGATCAATCATAGCAATAAAGGCCATAAACATCTAGAAATTCTCGCTTTATCAACCAACAAATAAATCCAAACAACCCTAGAGTAATCATCCACTAATGTTAGAAAATAACGTGCACTACAAGATGATACATGTCTATAAGGGCCCCACAAATCATACTGAACTTTTTCAAAAATTCTATTGGCCTTATTATCACTAAGAGGAAATTTAGTGCGAGGATGTTTGGCACGAAAACACACCTCACAACCTTTATTCAAGCTACCCTCAGAAATGATTCACCTAGCTAAGGTAACTTTACTATCTTCTCGGAAGGGTGACCTATACGATGATTCCCGATGCCATGTAAAATATTTTAGGTTTAATTCGTCTTACCCTCTGTTTCATTCCTTCGTAGTTTTGTATTCCACAAGATGGAGTCCTACAAGGACTCTTAATAAGGAAATACATCAAACATATATTTGTTGCCTAATATATCTCAATAAACTGATAGAAAAAATTATATCGACTTAAAATCGATTAATTTGTAATAATCAACTTTAATAAACAAGCAAAAATAGTATCCATCTTTATTAATCAAGAAATCCAATAAATTGTATTAAGTAGTCTAAAAAAAATTTCATCAAGAAAAATCAAATCTAATGAAATTAATTAGTAAAAGTAAAATTTTATCTATGTAAAAAATAAGAAACTATAAAGAGTAGAATGTAGGCCAATGGATATACTACGGATAGGTAAATGTTGATATGTGGTAGACACTATCTTAGAGCTGGTTTTTCTTCTCACATGTGACTTCAATTACCGCGAATTTCCCCCACTATTCAACACTATAATTCTCCTTAGCATACCCTAAGAAAGAAAGTTTGGAAATCGTTTGCTCGGTTTTTACTATAAAAGTCTTCTAGAAATTTATTTACAAGCATGACACTTAAGAAGAGATACAACATGTTCTATAACTCGACCCCTGACCATTAAAATCGTGATGAGAATCACCGGAGGTGCGCAAAGATCCGGACCGCAATTACACAATTAAATAACCGCTACAAAATTTAATCGACATTAAAAACTTTAAAAGCAAAACACGTAGCTGATGAGTCTCATAAAGTTCAACTGTTAGACATCTAATGGCCCAAAAAAGTAGTCAAATCCCACTGCACACGTTCCATTAACACAAACTGACCGATAAGTCAACGAGGGTCTGATTAGCCACTTCTAACCTAATTCATTGTAGAACCACTTAAAACGCTATATAAAAACCACTTTTCATTTACGCAAAGTTAAACTCTTCTTAATCTTCCATATGAGACAAGCAGTTTTTTTCTTCCCCTAAAAGTAATTTCATTTTCGTTATTTTGAAAGTAAGAAACTTTTAAAGTCTCATATAATGGATAAAAGATTTTATACTTCCCCAAAAATAATGTTTATAGGACAAGTTTTGACTTCCATTTTACTTTACATTATTAAACACAAAGTAACATTAATTGCCACCAATTTACATGAACAAGTTTCAAGTAGTAATATAAGATTTATAAATAATGATTTCTGTTCAATTCATAAAAATAGAATTAAATATGGCCTTAGTTTCGTAAGAAGGGAGCATCAAATAGTCCTATGTGGAAGAACCTAGTTCATCAATCATTATTTCTGCACTCACTTCTTCTTTTGAGAAGATTTCAGAATGGTTGTTTCATGTGCTTGCTGATCTCGTATTATCATTTTATTGATAATGATGATATTTAATTAGTCTAACAAAAATTTCAAAGCTAAGTATAATTTGGCGATGGCAGACGTGGAATGCAAAACCCAATATTCTAAATCGTAATTTGATGAGTTTTATTATCAACTGATGATTAACCAAAGAGAAAGAAGAAAGAATTTGAGAGAGAAAAATGAAATATATCTCATTCAGTTAAAATCAGTTATTACAAGAGAGAGACAGGTATTTATACATCAGCTAAAAGTAACTCTCTAACTAACATAACAAGTTATATTTAGTTGTACACTAATATAATTTAATATACAATATCAACAATCCCCCCTCAAGATGGACTTAGTGGAGGTTGAGTAACCAAGCCAATCTTGGTGGAAAGGAAATGATTTTGATCACAGACAAAGGCTTAGTCATTATCTCTCGCAAGCTACAATGAGGACTCGAACATGACTGAGTAAAATAAACTTTGAATCCACATGTTCTCTGATGTAATGGCAATCTAGCTTTAGATGCTTTGTTCATTCTTGAAACACAGTGTTCTCTACAATATACTGAGCTGACTTATTGTCACAAAACAAAGTAATAGGAGTTAGAACATGCACGAAAAGATCTTACAATAAGCCTCACTGGTTGTTTGACTCATGCACCCGTATTCGCCTTGCTGAGCTCTTGGAAACAACCTTTTGCTACTTGGTTTTCCAAGAGATCAACGAATCTCCAAGAAAAATGCAATAACCTGTAAGAGGTTTACAAAATGCATAGGTTCGCCAGTCTGCATCACTATAGGCTTTCAACATAAGAGAATTATTTGAAGCATAGAACAACCATGATTAAGATTTCCTTTAAGATATTTAAGAGCATGGAGGGCAGCAACATAATGTGGTGTTCTAGGCTCACTAAGAATGACTTAGTTGTTGAACATCATAGGAAATATCCGGGTCTTGTCATTTGAGATATAATAACTTTCCTACAATCCTTCTATATATCTCAGGGTCAGCCAAAACAGGACCCTCAACAGTGCTAAGCTTAAGACCTTTAGGCAAAGGAAATGCAATTCTCTATTTTAGTAGAAGCAAGCAAATCCAAAATGTATTTTCTTTGATTGAGTAAAATACCAATTTCAGATCTAGTTACCTCTATTCTAAGGAAATACTTGAGATTTCCAAAATCCTTGATAGTAAAAGCCTTGTGTAAAGCTTGTTTGACTTCTGTAATTAATTGAAGATTACTGCCAGTAACAAGCAAATCATCCACATAGGCAACTATCACTGTGAAATCAACTCCATCTTTTCTTGTGAACATAGAGTAGTCTTGTTTTGATTGAACAAAACCAAGACTAATAAGAAATTTGCTTAGCTCAATATTCCATTATCTCGCTAGCTTGTCTAAGTCCATATAATGAACGTTTTAATCTTGCATACCTAACTTTGGTAAGGCTTTTGAGTAACCAGGAGGAGGTAGCATGTACAACTCTTCATCAACATAGCCATGTAAAAAGGCATTGTTTATGTCAAGTTGTTGAAGATTCCAGTTCATAGAAGCAGCAAGTACTATAATAACTCTCACTGTGGTGAATCTGGCAACAAGACTGAAAGTATGTTTTAAATCTTTGCCATGAATTCGCTTGTCACCTCTAGCAACTAAACGAGCCTTGCATCTTTCAGTTGAGCCATCAGGTTTAAATTTAACCTTATAGACCCATTTACAACCTATAGCAGCTTTAGTCAAAAGGAAGAGAAGTAAGATCCCGAGGTTTGGTTAGTCTCAAGAGCCGTGAGTTCCTTTTCCATGGCCTTAATCCACTAAGGATCGTCTTTAGTCCGATATAACATGAAGGTTTTACAAGTAGCAAGAATAATTGAGAGACTTTTAATAGAACAAGGATCTAACTATGCCAAAGTTGGTTTAGAAGACGCATTGAAAGACAAAGAATTTGAAGGAGCATCATGAGGAGTAGATAAAGGAGCAGGAAGATTGATGATAAAATATTGAAACTTATCGAGAATTTCAGTTGCTCTAGTGGAATGTCTAGTGGGTATGACCGAGAGAATCATGATCGAAATGGTCATTAGGCGAAGCGAATGAGTTAAACTAGGAGTAAGAGAAGGAGGAGGTTTAAATGAATTTTGTGAAGGTGAGTATGATATAGGAGGAGAAGTATTAGGAATGTTAAGAGGAGTATGAAAATGAGGTATGTTATAAGAAGAAGAAGAAGAATTACTCAAGTAGAAGAAATTAGTGATGAAGACCATCAAAGGAACATATAATACGGTAAGAGGAGCACTTGGAAGATAAAGAAGATGTAGGTGTAGAAATAGTAGTAGTAGAAGGTTGAAAAGCAAATTTATCCTCCTCGAAAATAACATCTCTCGCTCAATATGATTTTGTCAATATCCAAATCAAAAAGCTTATAACCCTTCTCGAGCATATGGATAACCAAGTAAAATACATCTTTTTGCTCTTGGTGCAAACTTGTCTGAAGTTTTGATGGTCGGATGACACAAAACAACCTATAGTTATCAAATGCTCATAAGAAGGAGATTTTTGCATCAAAATCTCATAAGGAGTCTTCTATTTGAGGACATAACTAGGTAGGAGATTTATCAAATAAGTGGTAGCTAGCAAACAATCTCCCTAAAACTTTGTTGGAAGATGAGCATGAAACCGAATAGCTACAGCAATTTCTAATAGGTGTCTATGTTTGCGCTTAACTCGCCATTCGGTTAAGGATTCCCAGGGATACTTCTTTGATGAACTATTCCTTTTTCAATAAATAAGGAGTGACAAGAAGCTTGAATAATCTTTGTGCCATTATCGCTCCTAATGGTCTTAACAAGTCTGCCCAAACTTAGTGTTCACATATGCAATCCCCTGGTACTTGAGTCTTAGAATGAAGAAGATGAGTCCATGTGACTCTTGTGTGATCATCAAGTATAGTCAAGAAATAAGTAGCTCAACTCAAGCAAGGAGTTTTGTATTGTCCCCATATATCAATGTGCAACATGTCAAAAGAATGTTCGGCTAGATTAGAAGACAAGGAGAAAGGCAACTTATGATGCTTAGCAAAAATGTAAGATTCACAACTAAAATCATCCAATTTATTGCCATCACATGGTAGAGGGAAATGTTTCAAGGTATGCTCGTAAGGATGACCTAATCTACTCGTGAACAACATGTATGAGAATGTTCAGATACACTAGTATTTATAAGAGAAACATCAAAAGTAGTAGGAACAGATGAAGTAGAACAAAGAGAAGCAAACTTGGAAACAACATAAAAAAATTGTAGTCCAGAACATCTCAAACCATAGGCTTCGAACTTATTTAGTGAGAAGGTCCCGAAAGAAACATTTATATTGATCAAATCGAGTAATTAATTTGTTTTTGGATCAAGTAATCTACCAACCGATAATAAGTCAGGTGTGAAGTCATGAATGTATAAAACATTGCTCAAAGTGATTTGGTGGAGTTAAATGAACTATGCCAAAGATGTTTAACAAGTTTTTGAGAACCATCGTGCAATCCTACTTTAGTTCGATGTTTTAGTAGGTGAATTGATGCAAATAAAAGTATATTGGATGCCATGTGATCAATTGCTCTTGTGTCTATAATCCAGAATTAGAATCAAAATTATTTGAAAAAGAATCAACATTACATACCGAAGTTATACTGGCAAAATTAATCGCAAATAATTCTAAGTGGAATCTCCGTATTTCCCTGAGAGGTATGTTTCATCATTCTCATGAATTCCTTGAACATGTTGCTCAAACAAAAAGGGACCCATAGAAGGACCAACAACAAATGAAGAAGAATTAGCACCGATGTGCTAACAATCTCAATATCCATAGGAGAATTTCCTAAAAATTCTAACTTCCGCATACGTGCCGCCATTTCAAGCAGTGAGATTTACCTTTCAAACTTGAATACCACTGATATCCAACATATTTGAAGCAGTGTCCATTGTGTGACCTCTCATTTTGCAATGATCACACATTCCATCGCATTTCAATCTCTCAAAATCTCTTTGCCGAAGAAGATTTTTTCCCTGCATTTCGAGAATAAGGTTTAGTTGCTAGCAAAGCACTCATTTCTCCAAATTTTTCAGCTTTTGAATTGTTCATATTTTGTCTCTCAACTTGTTGAAGAATGTGATAAGCTCGATTAATAGTAGGCAAAGGATCACTACTTTTTGTTTAGAAAGATGATAATCCTCATTCAAACCAAAAACAAATTGAATAAGCTTCATTCTCTCCGATCACCTTAAAATTCTTTTCAACAAATTATAGCTACATTTTGTAAATACACCACATGAACAATCGTGAAATCCTTCCAATACTTGAAATTCATCCTAAATTCATTTCAATCGACTATAATAATCAGCAATAGACCGATTTCCTCGTTCAGCTTTCATCAAAGTATGATGAAGATTATACAATTGTAGTATATTTGTATGACCATACCTTTCAACAACTTCAAGTGCACAATCGATGAGTAGAGTATGCAAATAAGAAATTCTCAACAATTGATTTCTCCATTGAATTCGATAACAAGGACATATCACCATATGATCATTTCGCATCCACTTCGATAATCAGGAGAATCAATCGCCGGTTTCTTCGAGTTCCATCAAGAAATCCTATTTTGTTCCTTGCAATTAGCGCAACTCGAACAACACGATTCTAATTGATAAAATTGTTTCCATTAAAAGTATGATTAGTAATCGAATGATTCGTATTATCTCCATTCGAGAAGAAGTAAGGATCATTATAGCTAGAAACAACATTTTCTCGAGCTAACTCGGAGTTTCTGAAGAATTCCTGCTATTGAATTTGAGAGAATTCAATCCGATGGAAAGAAGAGATAAGAAAGAAATTAGAAGAATTTAATGGAAAAATTATCGATTCCATAAGCTCGACAGCATGATGAGTTTTATCATCAACCGATGATTAACCTGTAGAGAAAGAATAACGACTTGAGAGAGAGAAAATGAAATCTATTTCATTCAAACTAAATCGTCATTACAAGAGAAAGAGAGAGGTATTTATACATCGCCTAAAACTAACTCTAACTTAACAAACTAGATTTAGCTGTACACTAATGTAATTTAATATACAATCTCAACATAATTTTATGGTACATCCGGGTGAATCATGAGTATGATACACTCAAACTTATTTTGTTGCTCATTGTTCATTTTGGATAGTGCAAAACTAGTAAACTACATTTTTCAATAAGAAAAAAATAGATTTATGTATTCCATGCTCATAATATATATAAGTGCTCGCGAATGTTTTGTTCTATGTAGAGTTTTAAATGCTCGCTTTATTAGTTGAACATTGAAAGTACTACTTTTTTGAATTTGTTTCACTACAAAAGAAATAGGTTTTAATGATTGTTGAAAGTGATAAAAAAATCTATTGGTAGAAATATTGTTGGTTGCTAATTCCCATATTAAGATTGCTTAACAAAAAAAAATTAGGGACCACTCTTACCTATTTCCGACCATTTTCAATCCTAATGGAAATCTTATAATTACCGTATTTCCCATATATATTAATTATATAGGATTCGTTGATCAAAGAAATTAAATAAGAGTCCGTTTTTGAAGAGACTCCTCACGTTAGTGTTAACGTGAGACCAACCGATGTCATGCGTGCCGACATCACGCGGGTGCATCAACCAAGATCGAACTTAGTTAAGCGCTTTGACCTATTAGTTATGCTAACTTTAAATTACTTCCGGATGAATTAGTTAATGTTGCAAGATATTAGTTAAATGGTAAAGTATATTAGTTAAGCGTCGAAGTATATTAGTTCTATCATAAAAACCGCATTATAACGCATCTTATTTGTTCAATCACAACAATACTACATAGGTACATGTGCAAAGGTGGACTGCATTTACAAATAGCGAAGTGTGGAAAAGAGAAATGGATAGAGAAATCTCTCGGGAGCAAGCACAAACAACGTAACCCCATGGTGATATGAAATCACAAGAAAGTTCTACAATCTCATTCTCAAAAGTCAAGATAATGAAGATGCAAGAAAGGTACCGCAAGAAGTCTACAAGACTAGTGCTGCAAGTATAACCAAAGTCTTAACTAGAAAAACCAATTATAAAAGAACAATGCTCAAAGAAATAACTACACCGGTTATTTTAGACTCCTGATCGTGCAAAAACAAATTACGGGGAAGAAGTGTAAGGAAGAAAAGTAATTTTAAGAAGACTAAAAAACAAATTTCAAGATTCAAATTGAAATTGGTACAACTCCAAATGCTAGTTGTTTTAAGCTTCTTTTTTTCAGGCAGCCTTTGTATTCGACATTTTGCATTTATGAAAAGTTATTTCTTCGTTTATATTGGAAACTAAATAATGCTCAATAGATCTTAACTAATTATAGAACAACACTAACTCATGTACTGGATATGTTAACTAAAAAATTAATGGAAGTCACGTATAATTACAAAATTTAAACTATCATGCTAATATACTTAACTAATTAGCCAAAAATATTAACTAATTCGCCAAAAATATTATCGTGAGAATTTGTGAGATCCGATCCGTTTTTGAAAAACATATATCTCTTGTATTTGACGGGTCTCACGTTAACGTGAGACCGGCTTTTCCAAGAATTTGTGATTAAATAATCATATGTATAGTTCTACTTACCTAACCAAAACTGATTAAGTAAGTAAGTTCATCTATTTTGTGGGAAGAATTTTCTATTGAGTATAACTTACCACAATTTTTCCAACTATACAAGTATACAAATCTAACATATCTATACTTTTTAGGAAGTTCTGCTCAAATTTTTATGTCAAACAAATATATGAAACCAACACTATGTAGTCATCTGGATAGTACATAGAAAGTCATACTTTCTAGGAAGTTGTTCCAATCTAGTTGTGTCTTCTAGGAAGTGTAAGATTATATTTTGTTGATCATAAGAGTAAAACTATACCTTGGAACTTTTATTTATCTACTAAACCTAGGTAAGTAATTTCCTTCTTTGTAGGAAAGTACAAGTTTTGAAGGAGTGCAAACTCCTACGCTTTGTCAACAAAATAACCCGTAGTTGTTTTAAGTCCTTTAGTATTCTACTTATATATCAATTAAAGAAACACTAAATCTCAAAAGAGAGAAAAAGATAGTATTATCTCAATTCTGAAAAAAATCAGGCTTAGATTCAATGACAGACACTTCACATCTCAACGAATTAAGAGATTTAGGTTCAAATCTCATCAACTCAAAACTTGATGCAACATATTATACACATGAATTTACCATTCACCATGAGTATTTTTCGTTTTACTCAAGTTTCTTATTTGTAGTTTCTAATGAGCAAAAAATGAGGAATGTTGGAAAAAAATTGGACATGACACACCCGGCCACCCGGTGTATGTAGGGATGGCAAAGGGAGCGGGTCACAGAGAGCGCCATCCCCGCCCAAGTGGGGCGGGACGGGGTCTAGGTTTGGAGGGGATGGGGCGGGGGACGGGGATTAAAATCGTACAAGCAATGTGCGGCGGGAAATGCGTATTTACGCTATACTCGCTTCTATCCCCGCCCCGTCCTCCCCGCCCCGAATATTTATTAAAATTTATTTATATACTTATTTTATTAATAATTTATCCTGTAAATATAAATATGCAGTATGACACGCTTAAGCGGGTGCGGATACCCATGCGGATGGTGAGGTGGCGATGAAGTGGGTACGAC
>CANSZD010003427.1:0-104545 GCA_947648045.1 Beta corolliflora | reverse complement strand
TAATCATGTTCAAAAAAAATTTGGGGTTAAATGACTCGATAAGTACGACTCGGGAAGCGAAAAGCCTAAACTAGGCCTAAAATGCCTTTTCGTTCCCCGAAATGCAACCAACAACAAATGCAACCAACAACAAATGCAAGCCTAAAACTCTACACAATAGTTACATTATACCTCATATAATCATGTTCAAAAAGAATTTCGGGTTAAATGACTCGATAAGTACGATTCGGAAGCGAAAAGGCTAAAATAGGCCTAAAATGACTTTTTCGTTCCCAAATGCAACCAACAACAAATGCAAGCCTAAAACTCTACACAATAGTTACATTAAACCTCATATAATCATGTTCAAAAAAGAATTTGGGGTTAAATGACTCGATAAGTACGATTCGGAAGCGAAAAGGCTAAAATAGGCCTAAAATGTCTTTTCGTTCCCGAAATGCAACCAACAACAAATGCAAGCCTAAAAATCTACACAATAGTTACATTATACCTCATATAATCATGTTCAAAAAGAATTTGGGGTTAAATGACTCCGATAAGTACGATTTGGAAGCGAAAAGGCTAAAATAGGCCTAAAATGCCTTTTCGATCCCGAAATGCAACCAACAACAAATGCAAGCCTAAAACTCTACACAATAGTTACATTATACCTCATATAATCATGTTCAAAAAGAATTTGGGGTTAAATGACTCGATAAGTACGATTCGGAAGCGAAAAGGTAAAACTAGGCCTAAAATGCCTTTTCGTTCCCGAAATGCAACCAACAACAAATGCAAGCCTAAAACTCTACACAATAGTTACATTATACCTCATATAATCATGTTCAAAAAGAATTTGGGGTTAAATGACTCGATAAGTACGATTTGGAAGCGAAAAGGCAAAATAGGCCTAAAATGACCCTTTTCGTTCCCGAAATGCAACCAACAACAAATGCAAGCCTAAAACTCTACACAATAGTTACATTATACCTCATATAATCATGTTCAAAAAGAATTTGGGGTTAAATGACTCGATAAGTACGATTTGGAAGCGAAAAGGCAAAATTAGGCCTAAAATGACCTTTTCGTTCCCGAAATGCAACCAACAACAAATGCAAGCCTAAAACTCTACACAATAGTTACATTATACCTCATATAATCATGTTCAAAAGAATTTGGGGTTAAATGACTCGATAAGTACGATTTGGAAACGAAAAGGCTAAAATAGGCCTAAAATGCCTTTTCGTTCCCGAAATGCAACCAACAACAAATGCAAGCCTAAAACTCTACACAATAGTTACATTATACCTCATATAATCATGTTCAAAAAGAATTTGGGGTTAAATGACTCGATCAGTACGATTCGGAAGCGAAAAGGCTAAAATAGGCCTAAAATGCCTTTTCGTTCCCGAAATGCAACCAACAACAAATGCAAGCCTAAAACTCTACACAATAGTTACATTATACCTCATATAATCATGTTCAAAAAGAATTTGGGGTTAAATGACTCGATAAGTAACGATTTGGAAGCGAAAAGGCTAAAATAGGCCTAAAATGACCTTTTCGTTCCCGAAATGCAACCAACAACAAATGCAAGCCTAAAAACTCTACACAATAGTTACATTATACCTCATATAATCATGTTCAAAAAGAATTTGGGGTTAAATGACTCGATAAGTACGATTTGGAAGCGAAAAGGCTAAAATAGGCCTAAAATGCCTTTTCGTTCCCGAAATGCAACCAACAACAAATGCAAGCCTAAAACTCTACACAATAGTTACATTATACCTCATATAATCATGTTCAAAAAGAATTTGGGGTTAAATGACTCGATAAGTACAATTTGGAAGCGAAAAGGCAAAACTAGGCCTAAAATGACCTTTTCGTTCCCGAAATGCAACCAACAACAAATGCAAGCCTAAAACTCTACACAATAGTTACATTATACCTCATATAATCATGTTCAAAAAGAATTTGGGGTTAAATGACTCGATAAGTACGATTTGGAAGCGAAAAGGCAAAACTAGGCCTAAAATGACCTTTTCGTTCCCGAAATGCAACCAACAACAAATGCAAGCCAAAAACTCTACACAATAGTTACATTATACCTCATATAATCATGTTCAAAAAAGAATTTGGGGGTTAAATGACTCGATAAGTACGATTTGGAAGCGAAAAGGCAAAACTAGGCCAAAAATGACCTTTTCGTTCCCGAAATGCAACCAACAACAAATGCAAGCCTAAAACTCTACACAATAGTTACATTATACCTCATATAATCATGTTCAAAAAGAATTTGGGGTTAAATGACTCGATAAGTACGATTTGGAAGCGAAAAGGCAAAAATAGGCCTAAAATGCCTTTTCGTTCCCGAAATGCAACCAACAACAAATGCAAGCCTAAAACTCTACACAATAGTTACATTATACCTCATATAATCATGTTCAAAAAGAATTTGGGGTTAAATGACTCGATAAGTACGATTCGGAAGCGAAAAGGCTAAAATAGGCCTAAAATGCCTTTTCGATCCCGAAATGCAACCAACAACAAATGCAAGCCTAAAACTCTACACAATAGTTACATTATACCTCATATAATCATGTTCAAAAAGAATTTGGGGTTAAATGACTCGATAAGTACGATTTGGAAGCGAAAAGGCAAAACTAGGCCTAAAATGACCTTTTCGTTCCCGAAATGCAACCAACAACAAATGCAAGCCTAAAACTCTACACAATAGTTACATTATACCTCATATAATCATGTTCAAAAAGAATTTGGGGTTAAATGACTCGATAAGTACGACTCGGAAGCGAAAAGGCTAAACTAGGCCTAAAATGCCTTTTCGTTCCCGAAATGCAACCAACAACAAATGCAAGCCTAAAACTCTACACAATAGTTACATTATACCTCATATAATCATGTTCAAAAAGAATTTGGGGTTAAATGACTCGATAAGTACGATTCGGAAGCGAAAAGGCTAAAATAGGCCTAAAATGCCTTTTCGTTCCCGAAATGCAACCAACAACAAATGCAAGCCTAAAACTCTACACAATAGTTACATTATACCTCATATAATCATGTTCAAAAAGAATTTGGGGTTAAATGACTCGATAAGTACGATTCGGAAGCGAAAAGGCAAAAATAGGCCTAAAATGCCTTTTCGTTCCCGAAATGCAACCAACAACAAATGCAAGCCTAAAACTCTACACAATAGTTACATTATACCTCATATAATCATGTTCAAAAAGAATTTGGGGTTAAATGACTCGATAAGTACGATTCGGAAGCGAAAAGGCTAAAATAGGCCTAAAATGCCTTTTCGTTCCCGAAATGCAACCAACAACAAATGCAAGCCTAAAACTCTACACAATAGTTACATTATACCTCATATAATCATGTTCAAAAAAGAATTTGGGGTTAAATGACTCGATAAGTACGATTTGGAAGCGAAAAGGCAAAACTCGGCCTAAAATGACCTTTTCGTTCCCGAAATGCAACCAACAACAAATGCAAGCCTAAAACTCTACACAATAGTTACATTATACCTCATATAATCATGTTCAAAAAGAATTTGGGGTTAAATGACTCGATAAGTACGATTTGGAAGCGAAAAGGCAAAACTAGGCCTAAAATGACCTTTTCGTTCCCGAAATGCAACCAACAACAAATGCAAGCCTAAAACTCTACACAATAGTTACATTATACCTCATATAATCATGTTCAAAAAGAATTTGGGGTTTAATGACTCGATAAGTACGATTCGGAAGCGAAAAGGCTAAAATAGGCCTAAAATGACCTTTTCGTTCCCGAAATGCAACCAACAACAAATGCAAGCCTAAAACTCTACACAATAGTTACATTATACCTCATATAATCATGTTCAAAAAGAATGTGGGGTTAAATGACTCGATAAGTACGATTTGGAAGCGAAAAGGCAAAACTAGGCCTAAAATGACCTTTTCGTTCCCGAAATGCAACCAACAACAAATGCAAGCCTAAAACTCTACACAATAGTTACATTATACCTCATATAATCATGTTCAAAAAGAATTTGGGGTTAAATGACTCGATAAGTACGATTTGGAAGCGAAAAGGCAAAACTAGGCCTAAAATGACCTTTTCGTTCCCGAAATGCAACCAACAACAAATGCAAGCCTAAAACTCTACACAATAGTTACATTATACCTCATATAATCATGTTCAAAAAGAATTTGGGGTTAAATGACTCGATAAGTACGATTTGGAAGCGAAAAGGCTAAAATAGGCCTAAAATGCCTTTTCGATCCCGAAATGCATCCAACAACAAATGCAAGCCTAAAACTCTACACAATAGTTACATTATACCTCATACAATTATGTTCAAAAAGAATTTAGGGTTAAATGACTCGATAAGTACGATTCGGAAGCGAAAAGGCTAAAACTAGGCCTAAAATGCCTTTTCGTTCCCGAAATGCAACCAACAACAAATGCAAGCCTAATACTCTACACAATAGTTACATTATACCTCATATAATCATGTTCAAAAAGAATTTGGGGTTAAATGACTCGATAAGTACGATTCGGAAGCGAAAAGGCTAAAATAGGCCTAAAATGCCTTTTCGTTCCCGAAATGCAACCAACAACAAATACAAGCCTAAAACTCTACACAATAGTTACATTATACCTCATATAATCATGTTCAAAAAGAATTTGGGGTTAAATGACTAGATAAGGACGATTTGGAAGCGAAAAGGCAAATTTAGGCCTAAAATGACCTTTTCGTTCCCGAAATGCAACCAACAACAAATGCAAGCCTAAAACTCTACACAATAGTTACATTATACCTCATATAATCATGTTCAAAAAAAATTTGGGGTTAAATGACTCGATAAGTACGACTCGGAAGCGAAAAGGCTAAACTAGGCCTAAAATGCCTTTTCGTTCCCGAAATGCAACCAACAACAAATGCAAGCCTAAAACTCTACACAATAGTTACATTATACCTCATATAATCATGTTCAAAAAGAATTTCGGGTTAAATGACTCGATAAGTACGATTCGGAAGCGAAAAGGCTAAAATAGGCCTAAAATGCTTTTTCGTTCCCGAAATGCAACCAACAACAAATACAAGCCTAAAACTCTACACAATAGTTACATTAAACCTCATATAATCATGTTCAAAAAGAATTTGGGGTTAAATGACTCGATAAGTACGATTCGGAAGCGAAAAGGCTAAAATAGGCCTAAAATGTCTTTTCGTTCCCGAAATGCAACCAACAACAAATGCAAGCCTAAAAATCTACACAATAGTTACATTATACCTCATATAATCATGTTCAAAAAGAATTTGGGGTTAAATGACTCGATAAGTACGATTTGGAAGCGAAAAGGCAAAACTAGGCCTAAAATGACCTTTTCGTTCCCGAAATGCAACCAACAACAAATGCAAGCCTAAAACTCTACACAATAGTTACATTATACCTCATATAATCATGTTGAAAAAGAATTTGGGGTTAAATGACTCGATAAGTACGATTTGGAAGCGAAAAGGCAAAACTAGGCCTAAAATGACCTTTTCGTTCCCGAAATGCAACCAACAACAAATGCAAGCCTAAAACTCTACACAATAGTTACATTATACCTCATATAATCATGTTCAAAAAGAATTTGGGGTTAAATAACTCGATAAGTACGATTTGGAAACGAAAAGGCTAAAATAGGCCTAAAATGCCTTTTCGATCCCGAAATGCAACCAACAACAAATGCAAGCCTAAAACTCTACACAATAGTTACATTATACCTCATATAATCATGTTCAAAAAGAATTTGGGGTTAAATGACTCGATAAGTACGATTCGGAAGCGAAAAGGCTAAAATAGCCCTAAAATGCCTTTTCGGTCCCGAAATGCAACCAACAACAAATGCAAGCCTAAAACTCTACACAATAGTTACATTATACCTCATATAATCATGTTCAAAAAGAATTTGGGGTTAAATGACTCTATAAGTACGATTCGGAAGCGAAAAGGCTAAAATAGGCCTAAAATGCCTTTTCGTTCCCGAAATGCAACCAACAACAAATGCAAGCCTAAAACTCTACACAATAGTTACATTATACCTCATATAATCATGTTCAAAAAGAATTTGGGGTTAAATGACTCGATAAGTACGATTCGGAAGCGAAAAGGCTAAAATAGGCCAAAAATGCTTTTTCGTTCCCGAAATGCAACCAACAACAAATACAAGCCTAAAACTCTACACAATAGTTACATTAAACCTCATATAATCATGTTCAAAAAGAATTTGGGGTTAAATGACTCGATAAGTACGATTCGGAAGCGAAAAGGCTAAAATAGGCCTAAAATGCCTTTTCGTTCCCGAAATGCAACCAACAACAAATGCAAGCCTAAAACTCTACACAATAGTTACATTATACCTCATATAATCATGTTCAAAAAGAATTTGGGGTTAAATGACTCGATAAGTACGATTCGGAAGCGAAAAGGCTAAAATAGGCCTAAAATGCCTTTTCGTTCCCGAAATGCAACCAACAACAAATGCAAGCCTAAAACTCTACACAATAGTTACATTATACCTCATATAATCATGTTCAAAAAGAATTTGGGGTTAAATGACTCGATAAGTACGATTTGGAAGCGAAAAGGCAAAACTAGGCCTAAAATGACCTTTTCGTTCCCGAAATGCAACCAACAACAAATGCAAGCCTAAAACTCTACACAATAGTTACATTATACCTCATATAATCATGTTCAAAAAGAATTTGGGTTTAAATGACTCGATAAGTACGATTTGGAAGCGAAAAGGCAAAACTAGGCCAAAAATGACCTTTTCGTTCCCGAAATGCAACCAACAACAAATGCAAGCCTAAAACTCTACACAATTGTTACATTATACCTCATATAATCATGTTCAAAAAGAATTTGGGGTTAAATGACTCGATAAGTACGATTTGGAAGCGAAAAGGCAAAACTAGGCCAAAAATGACCTTTTCGTTCCCGAAATGCAACCAACAACAAATGCAAGCCTAAAACTCTACACAATAGTTACATTATACCTCATATAATCATGTTCAAAATGAATTTGGGGTTAAATGACTCGATAAGTACGATTTGGAAACGAAAAGGCTAAAATAGGCCTAAAATGCCTTTTCGATCCCGAAATGCATCCAACAACAAATGCAAGTCTAAAACTCTACAAAATAGTTACATTATACCTCATATAATCATGTTCAAAAAGAATTTGGGGTTAAATGACTCGATAAGTACGATTCGGAAGCGAAAAGGCTAAAATAGGCCTAAAATGCCTTTTCGATCCCGAAATTCAACCAACAACAAATGCAAGCCTAAAACTCTACACGATAGTTACATTATACCTCATATAATCATGTTCAAAAAGAATTTGGGGTTAAATGACTCGATAAGTACGATTTGGATGCGAAAAGGCAAAACTAGGCCTAAAATGACCTTTTCGTTCCCGAAATGCAACCAATAACAAATGCAAGCCTAAAACTCTACACAATAGTTACATTATACCTCATATAATCATGTTCAAAAAGAATTTGGGGTTAAATGACTCGATAAGTACGATTTGGAAACGAAAAGGCTAAAATAGGCCTAAAATGCCTTTTCGATCCCGAAATGCAACCAACAACAAATGCAAGCCTAAAACTCTACACAATAGTTACATTATACCTCATATAATCATGTTCAAAAAGAATTTGGGGGTTAAATGACTCGATAAGTACGATTTGGAAGCGAAAAGGCAAAACTAGGCCTAAAATGACCTTTTCGTTCCCGAAATGCAACCAACAACAAATGCAAGCCTAAAACTCTACACAATAGTTACATTATACCTCATATAATCATGTTCAAAAAGAATTTGGGGTTAAATAACTCGATAAGTACGATTTGGAAACGAAAAGGCTAAAATAGGCCTAAAATGCCTTTTCGATCCCGAAATGCATCCAACAACAAATGCAAGCCTAAAACTCTACACAATAGTTACATTATACCTCATATAATCATGTTCAAAAAGAATTTGGGGTTAAATGACTCGATAAGTACGATTCGGAAGCGAAAAGGCTAAAATAGCCCTAAAATGCCTTTTCGGTCCCGAAATTCAACCAACAACAAATGCAAGCCTAAAACTCTACACAATAGTTACATTATACCTCATATAATCATGTTCAAAAAGAATTTGGGGTTAAATGACTCGATAAGTACGATTCGGAAGCGAAAAGGCTAAAATAGGCCTAAAATGCCTTTTCGTTCCCGAAATGCAACCAACAACAAATGCAAGCCTAAAACTCTACACAATAGTTACATTATACCTCATATAATCATGTTCAAAAAGAATTTGGGGTTAAATGACTCGATAAGTACGATTCGGAAGCGAAAAGGCTAAAATAGGCCAAAAATGCCTTTTCGTTCCCGAAATGCAACCAACAACAAATACAAGCCTAAAACTCTACACAATAGTTACATTAAACCTCATATAATCATGTTCAAAAAGAATTTGGGGTTAAATGACTCGATAAGTACGATTCGGAAGCGAAAAGGCTAAAATAGGCCTAAAATGCCTTTTGCGTTCCCGAAATTCAACCAACAACAAATGCAAGCCTAAAACTCTACACAATAGTTACATTATACCTCATATAATCATGTTCAAAAAGAATTTGGGGTTAAATGACTCGATAAGTACGATTCGGAAGGGAAAAGGCTAAAATAGGCCTAAAATGCCTTTTCGTTCCCGAAATGCAACCAACAACAAATGCAAGCCTAAAACTCTACACAATAGTTACATTATACCTCATATAATCATGTTCAAAAAGAATTTGGGGTTAAATGACTCGATAAGTACGATTTGGAAGCGAAAAGGCAAAACTAGGCCTAAAATGACCTTTTCGTTCCCGAAATGCAACCAACAACAAATGCAAGCCTAAAACTCTACACAATAGTTACATTATACCTCATATAATCATGTTCAAAAAGAATTTGGGGTTAAATGACTCGATAAGTACGATTTGGAAGCGAAAAGGCAAAACTAGGCCTAAAATGACCTTTTCGTTCCCGAAATGCAACCAACAACAAATGCAAGCCAAAAACTCTACACAATTGTTACATTATACCTCATATAATCATGTTCAAAAAGAATTTGGGGTTAAATGACTCGATAAGTACGATTTGGAAGCGAAAAGGCAAAACTAGGCCTAAAATGACCTTTTCGTTCCCGAAATGCAACCAACAACAAATGCAAGCCTAAAACTCTACACAATAGTTACATTATACCTCATATAATCATGTTCAAAAAGAATTTGGGGTTAAATGACTCGATAAGTACGATTTGGAAACGAAAAGGCTAAAATAGGCCTAAAATGCCTTTTCGATCCCGAAATGCATCCAACAACAAATGCAAGTCTAAAACTCTACACAATAGTTACATTATACCTCATATAATCATGTTCAAAAAGAATTTGGGGTTAAATGACTCGATAAGTACGATTCGGAAGCGAAAAGGCTAAAAAAGGCCTAAAATGCCTTTTCGATCCCGAAATTCAACCAACAACAAATGCAAGCCTAAAACTCTACACGATAGTTACATTATACCTCATATAATCATGTTCAAAAAGAATTTGGGGTTAAATGACTCGATAAGTACGATTTGGATGCGAAAAGGCAAAACTAGGCCTAAAATGACCTTTTCGTTCCCGAAATGCAACCAATAACAAATGCAAGCCTAAAACTCTACACAATAGTTACATTATACCTCATATAATCATGTTCAAAAAGAATTTGGGGTTAAATGACTCGATAAGTACGATTTGGAAACGAAAAGGCTAAAATAGGCCTAAAATGCCTTTTCGATCCCGAAATGCATCCAACAACAAATGCAAGTCTAAAACTCTACACAATAGTTACATTATACCTCATATAATCATGTTCAAAAAGAATTTGGGGTTAAATGACTCGATAAGTACGATTCGGAAGCGAAAAGGCTAAAATAGGCCTAAAATGCCTTTTCGATCCCGAAATTCAACCAACAACAAATGCAAGCCTAAAACTCTACACAATAGTTACATTATACCTCATATAATCATGTTCAAAAAGAATTTGGGGTTAAATGACTCGATAAGTACGATTTGGAAGCGAAAAGGCAAAACTAGGGCCTAAAATGACCTTTTCGTTCCCGAAATGCAACCAACAACAAATGCAAGCCTAAAACTCTACACAATAGTTACATTATACCTCATATAATCATGTTCAAAAAGAATTTGGGGTTAAATGACTCGATAAGTACGATTTGGAAACGAAAAGGCTAAAATAGGCCTAAAATGCCTTTTCGATCCCGAAATGCATCCAACAACAAATGCAAGCCTAAAACTCTACACAATAGTTACATTATACCTCATATAATCATGTTCAAAAAGAATTTGGGGTTAAATGACTCGATAAGTACGATTCGGAAGCGAAAAGGCTAAAATAGGCCTAAAATGCCTTTTCGTTCCCGAAATGCAACCAACAACAAATGCAAGCCTAAAACTCTACACAATAGTTACATTATACCTCATATAATCATGTTCAAAAAGAATTTGGGGTTAAATGACTCGATAAGTACGATTTGGAAGCGAAAAAGGCAAAACTAGGCCTAAAATGACCTTTTCGTTCTCGAAATGCAACCAACAACAAATGCAAGCCTAAAACTCTACACAATAGTTACATTATACCTCATATAATCATGTTCAAAAAGAATTTGGGTTTAAATGACTCGATAAGTACGATTTGGAAGCGAAAAGGCAAAACTAGGCCTAAAATGACCTTTTCGTTCCCGAAATGCAACCAACAACAAATGCAAGCCTAAAACTCTACACAATAGTTACATTATACCTCATATAATCATGTTCAAAAAGAATTTGGGGTTAAATGACTCGAAAAGTACGATTTGGAAGCGAAAAGGCTAAAATAGGCCTAAAATGCCTTTTCGATCCCGAAATGCATCCAACAACAAATGCAAGTCTAAAACTCTACACAATAGTTACATTATACCTCATATAATCATGTTCAAAAAGAATTTGGGGTTAAATGACTCGATAAGTACGATTCGGAAGCGAAAAGGCTAAACTAGGCCTAAAATGCCTTTTCGTTCCCGAAATGCAACCAACAACAAATGCAAGCCTAAAACTCTACACAATAGTTACATTATACCTCATATAATCATGTTCAAAAAGAATTTGGGGTTAAATGACTCGATAAGTACGATTCGGAAGCGAAAAGGCTAAAATAGGCCTAAAATGCTTTTTTGTTCCCGAAATGCAACCAACAACAAATACAAGCCTAAAACTCTACACAATAGTTACATTATACCTCATATAATCATGTTCAAAAAGAATTTGGGGTTAAATGACTAGATAAGTACGATTTGGAAGCGAAAAGGCAAATTTAGGCCTAAAATGACCTTTTCGTTCCCGAAATGCAACCAACAACAAATGCAAGCCTAAAACTCTACACAATAGTTACATTATACCTCATATAATCATGTTCAAAAAAAATTTGGGGTTAAATGACTCGATAAGTACGATTCGGAAGCGAAAAGGCTAAACTAGGCCTAAAATGCCTTTTCGTTCCCGAAATGCAACCAACAACAAATGCAAGCCTAAAACTCTACACAATTGTTACATTATACCTCATATAATCATGTTCAAAAAGAATTTGGGGTTAAATGACTCGATAAGTACGATTCGGAAGCGAAAAGGCTAAAATAGGCCTAAAATGCTTTTTCGTTCCCGAAATGCAACCAACAACAAATACAAGCCTAAAACTCTACACAATAGTTACATTAAACCTCATATAATCATGTTCAAAAAGAATTTGGGGTTAAATGACTCGATAAGTACGATTCGGAAGCGAAAAGGCTAAAATAGGCCTAAAATGTCTTTTCGTTCCCGAAATGCAACCAACAACAAATGCAAGCCTAAAAATCTACACAATAGTTACATTATACCTCATATAATCATGTTCAAAAAGAATTTGGGGTTAAATGACTCGATAAGTACGATTTGGAAGCGAAAAGGCAAAACTAGGCCTAAAATGACCTTTTCGTTCCCGAAATGCAACCAACAACAAATGCAAGCCTAAAACTCTACACAATAGTTACATTATACCTCATATAATCATGTTCAAAAAGAATTTGGGGTTAAATGACTCGATAAGTACGATTTGGAAGCGAAAAGGCAAAACTAGGCCTAAAATGACCTTTTCGTTCCCGAAATGCAACCAACAACAAATGCAAGCCTAAAACTCTACACAATAGTTACATTATACCTCATATAATCATGTTCAAAAAGAATTTGGGGTTAAATGACTCGATAAGTACGATTTGGAAACGAAAAGGCTAAAATAGGCCTAAAATGCCTTTTCGATCCCGAAATGCATCCAACAACAAATGCAAGCCTAAAACTCTACACAATAGTTACATTATACCTCATATAATCATGTTCAAAAAGAATTTGGGGTTAAATGACTCGATAAGTACGATTCGGAAGTGAAAAGGCTAAAATAGGCCTAAAATGCCTTTTCGGTCCCGAAATTCAACCAACAACAAATGCAAGCCTAAAACTCTACACAATAGTTACATTATACCTCATATAATCATGTTCAAAAAGAATTTAGGGTTAAATGACTAGATAAGTACGATTCGGAAGCGAAAAGGCTAAAATAGGCCTAAAATGCCTTTTCGTTCCCGAAATGCAACCAACAACAAATGCAAGCCTAAAACTCTACACAATAGTTACATTATACCTCATATAATCATGTTCAAAAAGAATTTGGGGTTAAATGACTCGATAAGTACGATTCGGAAGCGAAAAGGCTAAAATAGGCCTAAAATGCTTTTTCGTTCCCGAAATGCAACCAACAACAAATACAAGCCTAAAACTCTACACAATAGTTACATTATACCTCATATAATCATGTTCAAAAAGAATTTGGGGTTAAATGACTAGATAAATACGATTTGGAAGCGAAAAGGCTAAAATAGGCCTAAAATGCCTTTTCGTTCCCGAAATGCAACCAACAACAAATGCAAGCCTAAAACTCTACACAATAGTTACATTATACCTCATATAATCATGTTCAAAAAGAATTTGGGGTTAAATGACTCGATAAGTACGATTTGGAAGCGAAAAGGCAAAACTAGGCCTAAAATGACCTTTTCGTTCCCGAAATGCAACCAACAACAAATGCAAGCCTAAAACTCTACACAATTGTTACATTATACCTCATATAATCATGTTCAAAAAGAATTTGGGGTTAAATGACTCGATAAGTACGATTTGGAAGCGAAAAGGCAAAACTAGGCCTAAAATGACCTTTTCGTTCCCGAAATGCATCCAACAACAAATGCAAGCCTAAAACTCTACACAATAGTTACATTATACCTCATATAATCATGTTCAAAAAGAATTTGGGGTTAAATGACTCGATAAGTACGATTTGGAAACGAAAAGGCTAAAATAGGCCTAAAATGCCTTTTCGATCCCGAAATGCATCCAACAACAAATGCAAGTCTAAAACTCTACACAATAGTTACATTATACCTCATATAATCATGTTCAAAAAGAATTTGGGGTTAAATGACTCGATAAGTACGATTCGGAAGCGAAAAGGCTAAAATAGGCCTAAAATGCCTTTTCGATCCCGAAATTCAACCAACAACAAATGCAAGCCTAAAACTCTACACGATAGTTACATTATACCTCATATAATCATGTTCAAAAAGAATTTGGGGTTAAATGACTCGATAAGTACGATTTGGAAGCGAAAAGGCAAAACTAGGCCTAAAATGACCTTTTCGTTCCCGAAATGCAACCAACAACAAATGCAAGCCAAAAACTCTACACAATAGTTACATTATACCTCATATAATCATGTTCAAAAAGAATTTGGGGTTAAATGACTCGATAAGTACGACTCGGAAGCGAAAAGGTTAAACTAGGCCTAAAATGCCTTTTCGTTCCCGAAATGCAACCAACAACAAATGCAAGCCTAAAACTCTACACAATAGTTACATTATACCTCATATAATCATGTTCAAAAAGAATTTGGGGTTAAATGACTCGATAAGAACGATTCGGAAGCGAAAAGGCTAAAATAGGCCTAAAATGCTTTTTCGTTCCCGAAATGCAACCAACAACAAATACAAGCCTAAAACTCTGCACAATAGTTACATTAAACCTCATATAATCATGTTCAAAAAGAATTTGGGGTTAAATGACTCGATAAGTACGATTCGGAAGCGAAAAGGCGAAAATAGGCCTAAAATGCCTTTTCGTTCCCGAAATTCAACCAACAACAAATGCAAGCCAAAAACTCTACACAATAGTTACATTATACCTCATATAATCATGTTCAAAAAGAATTTGGGGTTAAATGACTCGATAAGTACGACTCGGAAGCGAAAAGGTTAAACTAGGCCTAAAATGCCTTTTCGTTCCCGAAATGCAACCAACAACAAATGCAAGCCTAAAACTCTACACAATAGTTACATTATACCTCATATAATCATGTTCAAAAAGAATTTGGGGTTAAATGACTCGATAAGTACGATTCGGAAGCGAAAAGGCTAAAATAGGCCTAAAATGCTTTTTCGTTCCCGAAATGCAACCAACAACAAATACAAGCCTAAAACTCTACACAATAGTTACATTAAACCTCATATAATCATGTTCAAAAAGAATTTGGGGTTAAATGACTCGATAAGTACGATTCGGAAGCGAAAAGGCAAAAATAGGCCTAAAATGCCTTTTCGTTCCCGAAATTCAACCAACAACAAATGCAAGCCTAAAACTTTACACAATAGTTACATTATACCTCATATAATCATGTTCAAAAAGAATTTGGGGTTAAATGACTCGATAAGTACGATTCGGAAGCGAAAAGGCTAAAATAGGCCTAAAATGCCTTTTCGTTCCCGAAATGCAACCAACAACAAATGCAAGCCTAAAACTCTACACAATAGTTACATTATACCTCATATAATCATGTTCAAAAAGAATTTGGGGTTAAATGACTCGATAAGTACGATTTGGAAGCGAAAAGGCAAAACTAGGCCTAAAATGACCTTTTCGTTCCCGAAATGCAACCAACAACAAATGCAAGCCTAAAACTCTACACAATAGTTACATTATACCTCATATAATCATGTTCAAAAAGAATTTGGGTTTAAATGACTCGATAAGTACGATTTGGAAGCGAAAAGGCAAAACTAGGCCAAAAATGACCTTTTCGTTCCCGAAATGCTACCAACAACAAATGCAAGCCTAAAACTCTACACAATTGTTACATTATACCTCATATAATCATGTTCAAAAAGAATTTGGGGTTAAATGACTCGATAAGTACGATTTGGAAGCGAAAAGGCAAAACTAGGCCAAAAATGACCTTTTCGTTCCCGAAATGCAACCAACAACAAATGCAAGCCTAAAACTCTACACAATAGTTACATTATACCTCATATAATCATGTTCAAAAAGAATTTGGGGTTAAATGACTCGATAAGTACGATTTGGAAACGAAAAGGCTAAAATAGGCCTAAAATGCCTTTTCGATCCCGAAATGCATCCAACAACAAATGCAAGTCTAAAACTCTACACAATAGTTGCATTATACCTCATATAATCATGTTCAAAAAGAATTTGGGGTTAAATGACTCGATAAGTACGATTCGGAATCGAAAAGGCTAAAATAGGCCTAAAATGCCTTTTCGATCCCGAAATTCAACCAACAACAAATGCAAGCCTAAAACTCTACACGATAGTTACATTATACCTCATATAATCATGTTCAAAAAGAATTTGGGGTTAAATGACTCGATAAGTACGATTTGGAAGCGAAAAGGCAAAACTAGGCCTAAAATGACCTTTTCGTTCCCGAAATGCAACCAACAACAAATGCAAGCCAAAAACTCTACACAATAGTTACATTATACCTCATATAATCATGTTCAAAAAGAATTTGGGGTTAAATGACTCGATAAGTACGACTCGGAAGCGAAAAGGTTAAACTGGGCCTAAAATGCCTTTTCGTTCCCGAAATGCAACCAACAACAAATGCAAGCCTAAAACTCTACACAATAGTTACATTATACCTCATATAATCATGTTCAAAAAGAATTTGGGGTTAAATGACTCGATAAGTACGATTCGGAAGCGAAAAGGCTAAAATAGGCCTAAAATGCTTTTTCGTTCACGAAATGCAACCAACAACAAATACAAGCCTAAAAGTCTGCACAATAGTTACATTATACCTCATATAATCATGTTCAAAAAGAATTTGGGGTTAAATGACTCGATAAGTACGATTCGGAAGCGAAAAGGCTAAAATAGGCCTAAAATGCCTTTTCGTTCCCGAAATGCAACCAACAACAAATGCAAGCCTAAAACTCTACACAATAGTTACATTATACCTCATATAATCATGTTCAAAAAGAATTTGGGGTTAAATGTGATGCGAAATGAGACTCCTCTCACGTGTGTGTTTAGAAGACCCAAGAACACAATGCAGCGGAAAACGAACGAACAATGGATATAGACTTTTAGTCGAAAGAATCACTCTTAAAACTAAAAGAATTGTGTTTACTTAAGCTTGATAAGCTTCACTCACTTACTTCCACTTAAGGGTTCTAAATCGATTAGAGGCTTTACTCACCTAGAAACTGATTTAGGAGGGTTTTGAGAGTAATTCAATTAGCTTCACTCACTAATTATCCTAACTCTCTCTTAGGTTAAGCTTTACTCACTTAACTCAAGGATTTCAAGATTAAGATCACTTCTTAATCACAAGAGGAATTTTCGGATTTAGCTATCCAAATTTTCGAATAAGCACAAAGCTCAATTTCAACATTCAAATCTTCTTTTCCATTGATGAACCACATTACATATATATAGCAAAGAGCTAAAAAGGCTTAACAAATCAATCCCAAAAGATCTAAGTACTTAAAAGATTAAACAAAGCAATAAACAACAAATATCTCTAATTCCAACCAAGGTGTAAGAGGAATAGTGTTGTTGTGTGTTTTGTTGACTAAAAGGGAAGGAGGGCCGGTTTTCCACACCCAAGTGGAAGGCTTCCCTTAGCTTGCAACACAAGCTCCACAAATATCTCCAAGAACCCCTTTCACACGTCCCTAGGGTGATTCGCATCCCCAAGTATGGTTCGTCCAATATTACAACTTAAACTAAACAAAATATACTCGGTTTTACAAAACCGCAAAACTGATCCAAAATTGACGTCTCAATTGAAAGGCTACTGCAACTTCGTTTCTTCATGAAATCTCACCAAATTTTGTAGGATGAAACTTCAAGATGTTAGTGAACCAATGCAATTGGAATCACTCGAAAATTCCAAGTAACTTGTTCGGAATCATCAAAATGATTCTACCGCGCCACAGACCAAACGTACAAAACAGTTTCTACTTAAAACAACTTCTAAACATAATTAGTGAAAGTAAAGCATGTTTAGAACTCAACTAACACTAAACTTGCTAATTAAGCCTAATTAATTATTACAAAAATGAGAGCATCAAAAAGCTAACTGATTTCACTTCATTCTCTCTTTCTTCAAAAAAACTTGTCCTCAAGTTTTGATCAAATCAAGGCACCAAGATCACTAACCAAGAAATCATCCATATTAATCGAATGATCATTAACAAGATTACCAACTGCAATAAGTCAAAGACCGAGCAAAGATTTAAGCGACCTTGAACAAACAACCCAATGTCTCGAAAATTTGAACCATTATGAACATAGACATTAACTAGTTCATGCAATAGTTTATGTTTCTTGAACAAATCAGATGGAAAACATGAGATAGGTAATCGTTCTTCTAAGATTGGAACCTTCAAGATCAAATCTTTATTGTCCAAATTTGAAAAAGATTTAGTCTTTTCTCCTTCTTCATCAAGAACAAATTCTGGAACCTTTTACGTGGGCTCGTCATCAACAAGAATTATATCTCTCGATGTTTCCTCATGTTTTTTTGCTTTTCGTTGTTCAATCAACAACTCAATCTCCTCTTTAGCCTTTTGAAATCTTTCTTCAAAAGTTGGTGGATGTCTAAGACCATCCATTACTTGTTTTGCCCTTTCAATTCTTTGATAGGCCTTTAAGAACTCAGGTGAAAAGCCACTCACATCCATAAATTTCAAATAGACAGAAAACTGCCCAGAAATTTTGCTTGTAAGTTTGTGTTCGAAAACCAAATAAAACAACTCAAAATTAAGTGAAATTTTTTTAGCATGTAGATATATGTGTTAGGAGCACTCTACAAAAATTTTACACGAAAATACCAAGCCAAGAAATTGCAGTTTTTATTTTAGCAAAACTGGTACAAAACGTCCGGTTTTAGACCAATCAACAAAAACGTGCTTAAATCAATATAAAAAGTCTTGATAATTTCTCAAAATTTATAGGTGAAAATTAGACAGAAAAATAATCAGTTTCAAAAAAAAATTACCTCAAAATCCCTTGGAACAAAGGAGAAAAAGGCGTTCAAAGTATACCTTAGAAACTGACTGGTTTTCCAAGTTCCAGTTTTTAACGTTGAAAGTTTTGGATCACTGTGAACTCGTTACTACTCCAATGCTCACAAAATTTTGACACAAGAAAGATTAGGATGTTAGCTTTCCAAAACAACAAAGAACACTGAAAAATACCCAGGGACGCGCTCTCACGCTCCGGTTGAATCGACTGGGCTCTGATACCACTTGATGCGAAATGAGACTCCTCTCACGTGTGTGTTTAGAAGACCCAAGAACACAATGCAGCGGAAAACGAACGAACAATGGATATAGACTTTTAGTCGAAAGAATCACTCTTAAAACTAAAAGAATTGTGTTTACTTAAGCTTGATAAGCTTCACTCACTTACTTCCACTTAAGGGTTCTAAATCTGATTAGAGGCTTTACTCACCTAGAAACTGATTTAGGAGGGTTTTGAGAGTAATTCAATTAGCTTCACTCACTAATTATCCTAACTCTCTCTTAGGTTAAGCTTTACTCACTTAACTCAAGGATTTCAAGATTAAGATCACTTCTTAATCACAAGAGGAATTTTCGGATTTAGCTATCCAAATTTTCGAATAAGCACAAAGCTCAATTTCAACATTCAAATCTTCTTTTCCATTGATGAACCACATTACATATATATAGCAAAGAGCTAAAAAGGCTTAACAAATCAATCCCAAAAGATCTAAGTACTTAAAAGATTAAACAAAGCAATAAACAACAAATATCTCTAATTCCAACCAAGGTGTAAGAGGAATAGTGTTGTTGTGTGTTTTGTTGACTAAAAGGGAAGGAGGGCCGGTTTTCCACACCCAAGTGGAAGGCTTCCCTTAGCTTGCAACACAAGCTCCACAAATATCTCCAAGAACCCCTTTCACACGTCCCTAGGGTGATTCGCATCCCCAAGTATGGTTCGTCCAATATTACAACTTAAACTAAACAAAATATACTCGGTTTTACAAAACCGCAAAACTGATCCAAAATTGACGTCTCAATTGAAAGGCTACTGCAACTTCGTTTCTTCATGAAATCACACCAAATTTTGTAGGATGAAACTTCAAGATGTTAGTGAACCAATGCAATTGGAATCACTCGAAAATTCCAAGTAACTTGTTCGGAATCATCAAAATGATTCTACCGCGCCACAGACCAAACGTACAAAACAGTTTCTACTTAAAACAACTTCTAAACATAATTAGTGAAAGTAAAGCATGTTTAGAACTCAACTAACACTAAACTTGCTAATTAAGCCTAATTAATTATTACAAAAATGAGAGCATCAAAAAGCTAACTGATTTCACTTCAAAATGACTCGATAAGTACGATTTGGAAGCGAAAAGGCAAAACTGGGCCTAAAATGACCTTTTCGTTCCCGAAATGCAACCAACAACAAATGCAAGCCTAAAACTCTACACAATAGTTACATTATACCTCATATAATCATGTTCAAAAAGCATTTGGGGTTAAATGACTCGATAAGTACGATTTGGAAACGAAAAGGCTAAAATAGGCCTAAAATGCCTTTTCGATCCCGAAATGCATCCAACAACAAATGCAAGCCTAAAACTCTACACAATAGTTACATTATACCTCATATAATCATGTTCAAAAAGAATTTGGGGTTAAATGACTCGATAAGTACGATTCGGAAGCGAAAAGGCTAAAATAGGCCTAAAATGCCTTTTCGTTCCCGAAATGCAACCAACAACAAATGCAAGCCTAAAACTCTACACAATAGTTACATTATACCTCATATAATCATGTTCAAAAAGAATTTGGGGTTAAATGACTCGATAAGTACGATTTGGAAGCGAAAAGGCAAAACTAGGCCAAAAATGACCTTTTCGTTCCCGAAATGCAACCAACAACAAATGCAAGCCTAAAACTCTACACAATAGTTACATTATACCTCATATAATCATGTTCAAAAAGAATTTGGGGTTAAATGACTCGATAAGTACGATTTGGAAATGAAAAGGCTAAAATTGGCCTAAAATGCCTTTTCGATCCCGAAATGCATCCAACTGATCCAGGAGCAAGTACAAGTGATTCAACTGAAGATAGGGTCCAAGAATTGATGTTAAGCAAGGATGGAATGGAGGGTGTACGTTACTTTGGTTTTCATAAACTTGGAAGAAATGAAGGTCATTGTTGCATTTCCTTGATAGGCGTCCAAGGGTTGGAGTAGAGTTGGTGTTTTGTGTTTATGGCATCTCCTAGTTCTGTTAGGAGTTAAATGTGACTAATCCTTGTTGGATTAGGAGTCTTTGTTATGCATATATAGTAAGTACTTAGGCGTGTGGAGTAATCCGAATAGAAATCGGATTAGTAGTAGTAGTCCTAATTCGAATAGAACTCGGATTAGTAGTAGTAGTTCTAATCCGAATAGAACTCGGATTAGTAGTAGTATAAATATGCGATTATTTCATTAATGAAGGGCAGATTTGATTTTGTTAAACACTTGTTATTACTCTTGCAAATTCGTGTGAATTGGAGAGCAAATAGACCGTGAGTTTGGGAGTTCAAAGCTGCAAAGTCACACCACGTTTGAGAGTTTTGAGAGTATTCTTGCGACAATCAAACACCAATCATTAGTTTAAGTTAAGAGGGCTTCTTTTCCTAAACTAATATAGTCAAAAGTGATTAAGAGGGATTCTTTCTTGCTGGAGACATATCTATCTTGTTGGTTAATCAAGTCATACACGACCGTGTCGTCGCCTTGGTGAATCAATATAGATCAAGTTTGGTATCGAGCTACGGTCACCGTGACGGCGCGTGAGGGCGCGTGACACATCAGAATTTGGATTTTTTTGGTTCTGTGTGTAGCCAACATACAAGTCTACGTGGTGTCAAAATTTCAGCTCGTTCCGAGCGATACGAAGTCGCGGCGAAACAAACAATCGAGTGCAATCATGGGAACCAGCGAAGAGGATGCGCGAAGAGACCGGATGCTAGATGCTCTAGCAAACCAAAACAACTCCATACAAGCAGCCTTAGAACGACTTAGATTGGAGGTCATGACAAGGAGACCACCCGATGATCCTAGACACCAAAAGGATGATGATAGGGGCATGAAAATCGAGGTGCCCGATTTTGATGGAAAGTTGGACGTCGAAGGTTACTTGGAGTGGGAACGATCCTTGGAGAGATTCTTCGAATACAAGGATACACCTCAAGAGAAGAAGCTCAAAATTGCCGTGCTTAAACTCACCAAGAACGCAGCCCTATGGTATGAGGGGTTGAAGAGAAAAAGGCACGCCAAGGGAAAAGGATAGAAAGTTGGGAAGAACTCAAACGAAAACTACAAAAACGGTATGTTCCTACAACCTATCAACAAGAAAACTACATAAAGTTTGCAACTTTGAAGCAAGGGTTGATGAGCGTGAGGGACTATTTAGGAGAGTTTGAACGCCTTTCAGTGGTGTGTGATATTGAAGAAAGGGAGGACCAAAAGTTGGCTAGATTCATGGGAGGCTTAGACCAAGAAATTGTGGACAAGGTAGAACTACAACCCTACTTGTCTTTTGAAGAAACATGTAAGCTAGCCATGAAGGTTGAAAAACAAAGGAAGCCGCGAACCACCAAAGCATACACCAAGCCTTTTGTTGCTTTTAAGGCTAACCCTACTACCCCTACTTCGACTAAAGAAGGTAGTAAAGATTGGAGATTAGAGAACGACAAACAAAGAGGCAAGGAGAAGGTGGGCAGCAAGGAGGTCGACAAAGTCAAGTGCTTTAAGTGTCAAGGCTACGGACACTATAAGGCAAATTGTCCTACTTTTGCTAGAATTATGACTATGCGAGACATAGAGGAGATTGAGGAGCTCGAGAAGATAGCATTGATGGCTAGGGAAGAAGATGGGGAGGAGGAAGAGGATATATGCAATCCGAGAAAGTGATGATGAAGCGCATATACTAGTCCTTCGAGCACTACATGCTACTATTGTTGCGGAGAATGAAGAGCAAAGGAAAACCATCTTCCACACTAAGTGTAGAGTGAAGGATAAGGTGTGTAGCTTGATCATAGATGGGGGAAGTTGTGCAAACGTAGCCTCGGCAGCATTAGTGGAAAAACTACAATTACCCACAACCAAGCACCCTAGACCTTATAGATTGAAGTGGCTAGATGACGAGAACGAGGTAAGGGTGAAGAGAAGGGTGTTAATTGCTTTTACTATTGGAAACTACCAAGATGAGATTGCGTGTGATGTGGTACCAATGAGTGCGTGCCATATACTCTTGGGAAGACCTTGGCAGTTTGATAGGGGGGTCACGCATGATGGGAAAAGGAACGTGTACAAATTCTCGATGGATGGAAAGTTGAAGACTTTACTACCATTACCACCATCTAAGATAGCCAAGCCTCGACCAAATTCACCTAAGGCAGCCTTGTGCATGAGGGGAAAGGAGTTTGAGAAAGAGATGTTGGAGGAGAACGTAGTGTTCATGTTGATGCCCAAAGAAGTAAGCGAGCCTAGGTGATACGAAATCAGTTGCTAATTCCGAAATTCTACTAAGTACTAATCTCAATCACAACAAAGGAGAGATTCACGGTTTAAAGATTAGTACTAGTTTAATCATGTTGAGCAACGAAGGAAAGGAAGTTAATTAAGCTAGTTAGTTTAATTAACGTTTTTGTAATTTTCGGTTTTTGTAAACCCGGAATTATTTTGTTTAGCGTAAGTGTAAATTGGTCGAACCGTACTTGGGGTTGCGAACCATACTTGGGACGTGTAATGGGCACTCATGGAGATCTTTTGAAGCTTCCCTTGCAAGCTAAGACAAGCCCTCCACTTGCTTGAAGAAAACCGTCCCACTTTGCCCCAAAGTCAACAAAACACACAACAACACTATTCCTCCTTACATCCTTGTTGGATTAAGAGATATTTGTTGTTTAATTGATTTGTTTAATTACTTTGGTGCTTAGTTATTTTGGCTAATGTTTTAAGCCTTCTTTAGCTTGTACTTGATATATGTAATGGATCAAGGAATGAAAAATCAGTTTTTAGTTTTGAATTAAACATTGTGTTTATTCGGTTTTTTTGGAGATTGAAAAATCCGAAATTCCTCTTGCAATTAAGAAGTGATCTTAATTTCAAAACCCTTGAGTTAAGTGAGTTAAACTTAATTTAAGAGAGAGTTAATATAATTAGTGAGTTTAAACTAATTAAATCCACTCTCAAAAACCTCCTAAATCAGTTTCTAAGTAAGATAAACTTCAAAACCGATTTAGAATCCTTAAGCATAAATAAGTGAGTAAAGCTTATCGAGCTTAGGTTACATTTTCATATACGTTTTCGTATCAAGTGGTATCCAGAGCTAAGTTCTGAAATGGACGATGAAATGAATGATAATGCTAGAAGAGATGCGATGCTAGAAGCTCTAGCTAAGCAAAACGAAGCATTACACGACATGATGGCAAAGATAACCTTAGAATTGTTTAAGAAGAAACCCAATGAGGAAGAAAGGAGTTCTAGGGCTGATGATAGGGGTTTGAAAATCGAAGTTCCGGATTTTGACGGAGCTAGTGATCCGGAATTATACATTGAATGGGAACGTTCTTTGGAGCGTTTTTTTGATTACAAAGACACTCCGAATGATAAGAAATACAAGGTTGCTGTTTTGAAGCTAACCAAATATGCATCCATTTGGTTAGAAGGCTTGAAGAGGCAAAGGGTGAAGGAGAACAAATCCAAGATTGCTACTTGGGAGAAATTGAAGAAGCAATTGCGGAAGCGTTTTGTTCCTACTAACTACAAGCAAAATCAGTATGTTAGATGGTCCACACTCAAACAAGGCACCACGTCCATGGATGAGTACATCAAGGAATTCGAAAAGCTTTCCATTGTTTGTGAAATAGAAGAAATGGAGGAGCAAAAATTGGGCAGATTCTTGGGAGGCCTAAATGAGGATGTGCGTGAGAAGGTGGAGGTATACCCATACCTTTCTTTCGATGAGGCTTGCAAAGTGGCTCTCAAAATTGACAGCCAAAAGAAGAAAGCAACAACAAGTAAGTCTTATTCAAAGCCATTTAGTACTTTTAAAGCTAATACTAGTACTAGCAACTTTGATAAGAACAAAAAAATCAGATTTCATTCCAAAAGAGAAGGAGAAAGTTGTAGATGATAAAGCCTTTAAAGTGAAATGTTTTAAGTGTCAAGGTTATGGTCATTACCAATCGACTTGTCCTACGAAAAGAGTCATGACTATAAGGGACATAGAGGAGATAGACGAATTGGAGAGGTTATACCTCTTAGAAAAGCAACATGATAAATCCGATTTAGGAAACGAAAGTGATGAGGACGTGTGTAATCCGGAAATGGAGGGTGAAATGTTGGTTCTTAGAAGATCCTTGTACTCTAATGTCGTGGCTGAAAATGAGGAACAAAGAGAAACCATTTTTCATTCGAAATGCTTAGTGAATAAGAAGCTATGCACGTTAATCATTGATGGTGGTAGTTGTACAAATGTGGCTTCAACCGAACTCGTAGAGAAGTTAGCATTACCTACTACTAAACATCCACATCCTTATAAACCGAAATGGTTAGATGATGATAGTGAAGTAAGGGTGAAGAATAGAGTTTTAATCACGTTTTCCATTGGAAATTATGAAGATGAAATTCTATGTGATGTAATTCCTATGACTGCGTGCCATATTCTACTTGGTAGACCGTGGCAATTTGATCGAAAAGTAATGCATGATGGTTGTTCGAATGTGTATAAGGTAAACAAGAATGGTAAAATCAAAACCTTAGTACCATTGCCCCCTTCAAAAATCCGAGACACTACACCTAAACAAAAAAAAGAACCTCGTGTGTGGTAGTGTGTTTTTGGGGAGAAAAAGATTCGAGAGGGAGTTGGGAACAAATCAGGGTCGTGTATGTTCTAATTGCTAAGGAGGTGAACGAGGGAATGGAAGTTGAAGATTCGGATTTGAGGGAGTTATTGGAGGGATTTGGAGACGTGTTTCCTAATGACCTACCAAATGGCCTACCCCCTAAACGTGGAATTGAGCATCAAATTGATCTCATTCCCGGAGCACCACTTCCAAATAAACCTTCCTATAGATGCAATCCGAAAGAAAGTGAGGAGTTACAAAGCCAAATCAGTGAATTGATGAAGAAAGGCTACGTGAGAGAGAGTAAAAGTCCATGTGCTGTTCCGGCTTTACTTGTGCCAAAAAAGGACGGAACATGGAGGATGTGTATTGATAGCCGTGCTGTGAACAATATAACCATCAAATACGATTTCCCATCCCTAGGTTAGATGACATGTTAGATGAGTTAAGTGGATCCAATTTGTTTTCGAAAATTGATTTGAGAAGTGGATACCACCAAATATGCATGAGAGAGGGAGATGAGTGGAAGACGGCTTTCAAAACGAAGTATGGGTTGTATGAATGGATGGTTATGCCGTTTGGTCTCACGAAATGCCCCTAGTACGTTCATGAGATTGATGAATGAAGTACTTAGGCCGTTTTGGGAAAGTTCGTGGTGGTGTATTTGGATGATATTCTTGTCTATAGTTCTAACAAGGAGGATCATTTGGAGCATTTGCAACGATTGTTCGAAGTTCTAAGAGAGCAAAAACGTACGGGAAGCTAGAAAAGTGCACGTTTATGCAAAGGGAGATTGGCTTCCTTGGTTTCATCATTTCGATGAAGGCGTGAAGGTGGATCCATCCAAAGTAGAAGCAATTTCTTCTTGGCCGGTTCCCACCACTATCACCGAGGTGAGATCTTTTCATGGTTTAGCTTCATTTTATAGGAGGTTTATAAATAATTTCAGCACATTATTAGCTCCTATAACTGAATGTACTAAACATGGGAAATTTACATGGAGTGACGCAGCTCAAAAGGCGTTTGAACTTGTAAAGGAGAAAATGTGTAACACGCCTATTTTAGCTTTACCCGATTTCACTAAACCATTTGAAGTTGAGTGTGACGCCGAGTGGAACGGGTATTGGGGCTGTTCTAATTCAATGTGGCAAACCTATTGCTTATTTTAGCGAGAAACTAAATCAAAGCCAAGTTGAATTATTCCACGTATGATAAAGAGTTTTACGCCATGGTTAGAGCTCTTAATCATTGGAGTCACTATTTGCGACCACAAGCTTTTGTTCTCCATTCGGATCATGAATCATTGAAATATATTCATGGCCAACATAAGCTTAGTGCTCGTCATGCTAAATGGGTGGAATTCTTACAATCTTTCAATTTTGTTGCCAAGTACAAGGCCGGAAAAGCCAACATTGTAGCTGATGCTTTATCTCGGAGACACGTATTGCTTAACATGGTGGATTCCAAGGTACTTGGGTTTGAGTTGATTAAAGAATTCTATGTTCTTGATGAGGAGACACGTGACTGTTCGTGGCTACCAAGGATGGTCCAAAAGACCATTATCATCAAATGGAAGGGTTTTTGTTTAAAGGGAACAAACTTTGTGTTCCTAAATGTCCCGTTCGTGATTTGCTAATTAGAGAAGCTCATGGAGGTGGGTTAGCTGGCCATTTTGGCGTTAACAAGACTATGGAGTTGTTACAAGAACATTTTTCGTGGCCTCATATGCTCAAAGAAGTACATGCTGTTTTGGCTCGTTGTGGTGTTTGTCAAAGGGCTAAAAGCACGTTCCATAAGGGGTGTACACTCCTTTACCAACACCGAGAGACCATGGGAGGATGTCGGTATGGATTTCATTGTGGCTCTTCCTAGGACACAAAGAGGGAAGGATTCGGTCATGGTGGTAGTGGACCGTTTCTCAAAAATGGCACACTTCGTGCCTTGTCACAAAACGGAAGATGCTCTTAATGTTTCTTGTTTATATTTCAGGGAAATTGTTCGCTTGCATGGAGTGCCAAGAACTATTGTCTCGGATCGAGATAGTAAGTTTTTGAGTCATTTTTGGAGGTCCCTATGGAGGATGATGGGTACTAAGTTCTTTGTTTAGTACTTCACATCACCCCCAAACAGATGGTCAAACCGAAGTGACCAATCGAACTCTAGGCACCTTGTTAAGGGGCTTAGTGAGCAAGACGGGAAAGGATTGGGATGTCAAGTTATGCCATGCGGAGTTTGCTTACAATAGAACTCCAACTTTTGCAACAAAACATTCACCGTTCGAAGTGGTATATGGGGTAAATCCGTATGTACCTATTGATCTTATTTCGTTGCCTAAAGACTCTTATGTCCATGGAGATGCTAGGCAACAAGCTGAAACAATGGTGAAAGTTCACAAAGAAATACGCACCAATATCGAGAAGACAAATGAGATGTACAAAAGGAAAGCAAACAAAAGTCGGAAACCGAGGTTGTTTGCTCAGGAAGATTTGGTGTGGGTTCACTTGAGGAAGGAGAGGTTTCCAAGTAAAAGAAAGCATAAACTCATGCCCCGAGATGAAGGACCTTTCAAGGTTCTTGAACGTTATGGAGACAATGCTTACAAGATAGACCTTCCCGGAGACTATGGCGTGGCAAGAACATTCAACGTAGGGGACTTATCCCCCTATTTAGAAGATGAAGATGTGCAAGAATTGAGGACAATTCCTTTTGAAGAAGGAGAGGATGATACGAAATCGATTTGCTAATTCCGAAATTCTACTAAGTACTAATCTCAATCACAACAAAGGAGAGATTCACGGTTTAAAGATTAGTACTAGTTTAATCATGTTGAGCAACGAAGGAAAGGAAGTTAATTAAGCTAGTTAGTTTAATTAACGTTTTTGTAATTTTCGGTTTTTGTAAACCCGGAATTATTTTGTTTAGCGTAAGTGTAAATTGGTCGAACCGTACTTGGGGTTGCGAACCATACTTGGGACGTGTAATGGGCACTCATGGAGATCTTTTGAAGCTTCCCTTGCAAGCTAAGACAAGCCCTCCACTTGCTTGAAGAAAACCGTCCCACTTTGCCCCAAAGTCAACAAAACACACAACAACACTATTCCTCCTTACATCCTTGTTGGATTAAGAGATATTTGTTGTTTAATTGATTTGTTTAATTACTTTGGTGCTTAGTTATTTTGGCTAATGTTTTAAGCCTTCTTTAGCTTGTACTTGATATATGTAATGGATCAAGGAATGAAAAATCAGTTTTTAGTTTTGAATTAAACATTGTGTTTATTCGGTTTTTTTGGAGATTGAAAAATCCGAAATTCCTCTTGCAATTAAGAAGTGATCTTAATTTCGAAACCCTTGAGTTAAGTGAGTTAAACTTAATTTAAGAGAGAGTTAATATAATTAGTGAGTTTAAACTAATTAAATCCACTCTCAAAAACCTCCTAAATCAGTTTCTAAGTAAGATAAACTTCAAAACCGATTTAGAATCCTTAAGCATAAATAAGTGAGTAAAGCTTATCGAGCTTAGGTTACATTTTCATATACGTTTTCGTATCACTAGGGAAGAAGGTGATCCGGAATTGCAGCGTTTGTTGGACGAATTTGGAGATGTTTTTCCTAGTGATTTGCCACCGGGATTACCACCTATGAGAGGGATTGAGCATCAAATAGATTTAGTTCCAGGGGCAGTGATACCTAATAAACCACCATATAGGAGTAACCCCGAGGAAACTAGAGAGCTCCAACGCCAAATTGATGGACTTATGGAGAGAGGTTATGTGCGTGAGAGTATGAGTCCTTGTGCGGTACCAGCCTTATTAGTACCAAAGAAGGATGGAACTTGGCGAATGTGCATAGATAGCCGAAGCATTAATAATATCACCATCAAGTATCGGTTTCATATACCAAGGTTGGATGATATGCTAGATGAATTGTGTGGTTCTCAGTTGTTTTCAAAGATTGATCTAAGAAGTGGGTACCATCAAATTAGGATGCGTGAGGGAGATGAATGGAAGACAGCCTTCAAGACAAAGCATGGGTTGTTTGAATGGTTAGTTATGCCCTTTGGTTTGACAAACGCACCTAGTACATTCATGCGACTAATGAATGACGTTTTGAGGCCTTTTCTTGGCAAATTCATTGTGGTTTACTTAGATGATATCCTCGTCTATAGTGAGACCAAGGAGGCGCATTTGCAACACCTACGCCAATTATTCCAAGTTTTAAGAAGCAAGCAATTGTACGGGAAATTGGAGAAGTGTTCGTTCATGCAAGAAGAACTAGGGTTCCTAGGATACATTGTATCTAAGGATGGAATCAAGGTGGATCCAAGTAAAATTGAAGCAATATCAACGTGGCAAATTCCAAAGACAGTGACGGAGGTACGTTCTTTTCATGGCTTAGCTTCATTTTATAGGAGGTTCATCAAGAATTTTAGCACTCTTCTGAGCCCTATTACCGAATGCACCAAGCAAGGGAAGTTTGAGTGGACTAAAGAAGCACAATAAGCATTCGAACTAGTAAAGGATAAGATGTGCAATGCACCAATTTTGGCCCTACCAGATTTCTCTAAACCTTTTGAGGTTGAGTGTGATGCAAGTGGGACGGGAATTGGGGCAGTTTTGATTCAAGGAGGAAGACCTATAGCATATTTTAGTGAGAAGTTGGGGGGAGGTAAACTGAATTACTCCACGTATGACAAAGAATTTTATGCTATGGTACGTGCCTTAGATCATTGGAGCCACTATTTGAGACCTCAATCATTTGTTTTACATTCTGATCATGAGTCATTGAGGTATATCCACGGCCAACACAAGCTAAATACACGGCATGCTAAGTGGGTTGAGTTCTTGCAATCATTTACTTTTGTGTCAAAGTATAAGGCAGGGAAGGCTAATGTAGTGGCGGATGCACTTTCTAGGAGACATGTTCTTTTGGGCGTGGTTAGTACGAAGCTTTTGGGGTTTGATTTGCTTAAAGAGTACTATACTACGGATGTGGATTTTGGAGAGTTGTATGCAGCGTGTGAGAAGGGATCTCATGGGCATTATTCACGTGAGCAAGGTTTTCTTTTCAAGGGGAATAAGTTGTGTGTGCCAAATTGTTCTGTGAGAGACTTGTTGGTTAGGGAGGCTCATGGGGGAGGTATAGCTGGTCATTTTGGGATGAACAAAACGATGGAATTAGTCCAAGAGCATTTCTTTTGGCCTAAGATGGTAGGCAGTGTTCAAGCTGTGGTTGCTAGATGTGGGACTTGTCAACGAGCCAAGAGTACGTTTCATAAGGGACTATATACACCCTTACCTGTTCCGGATAGGCCTTGGGCAGATGTGAGCATGGATTTCATAGTTGCTCTACCTCGAACTCAAAGGCAACGAGATGCTATCATGGTTGTTGTTGATTGTTTTAGTAAGATGGCACATTTTATTCCTTGCAACAAGACTGATGATGCATCACATGTGGCAACCTTGTATTTTCGAGAGATTGTTAGATTACATGGTGTACCTCGTACCATTGTCTCGGATAGGGATAGCAAGTTTTTGAGCTACTTTTGGAAGACCTTGTGGAGGTTGTTGGGTACGAAATTGCTTTTTAGCACCTCCCACCATCCACAAACTGATGGGCAAACTGAGGTAACAAATCGAACCTTGGGCTCATTGCTTCGAGGATTGGTGAGTAAAACAGGTAAGGATTGGGATAATAAGCTTTGTCATGCGGAGTTTGCGTACAATAGAACGCCTACATATGCCACAAAACATTCACCGTTTGAGGTTGTGTATGGTATTAATCCATATTTGCCCGTAGACTTGGTTGAAATTCCAAAGCAAGATTATGTGCATGGGGACGCGAAGCAACAAGCTGCTGTTCTTATGAAGCTCCATCATCAAATTAAAGCACGCATTGAGAAGGTTAATGAGCAATATAAGAACAAAGCAAACAAGGGTCGTAAACCTAGGGTGTTCGAACCAGGGAGATCTTGTGTGGGTGCATCTTAGGAAGGAGCGTTTTCCCAAAGAAACGCAAGCACAAGCTCATGCCACGAGCTGAAGGTCCTTACCAAATATTGGAGAAATATGGTGATAATGCCTACAAGGTGGACCTTCAAGGGGAACATGGCGTGGCTGCTACTTTCAACATTGGAGATTTGACGCCTTATTTAGATGATGAGCAAGTACAAGAATTGAGGACAATTCCTTTTGAAGAAGGGGAGGATGATCCAGGAGCAAGTACAAGTGATTCAACTGAAGATAGGGTCCAAGAATTGATGTTAAGCAAGGATGGAATGGAGGGTGTACGTTACTTTGGTTTTCATAAACTTGGAAGAAATGAAGGTCATTGTTGCATTTCCTTGATAGGCGTCCAAGGGTTGGAGTAGAGTTGGTGTTTTGTGTTTATGGCATCTCCTAGTTCTGTTAGGAGTTAAATGTGACTAATCCTTGTTGGATTAGGAGTCTTTGTTATGCATATATAGTAAGTACTTAGGCGTGTGGAGTAATCCGAATAGAAATCGGATTAGTAGTAGTAGTCCTAATTCGAATAGAACTCGGATTAGTAGTAGTAGTTCTAATCCGAATAGAACTCGGATTAGTAGTAGTATAAATATGCGATTATTTCATTAATGAAGGGCAGATTTGATTTTGTTAAACACTTGTTATTACTCTTGCAAATTCGTGTGAATTGGAGAGCAAATAGACCGTGAGTTTGGGAGTTCAAAGCTGCAAAGTCACACCACGTTTGAGAGTTTTGAGAGTATTCTTGCGACAATCAAACACCAATCATTAGTTTAAGTTAAGAGGGCTTCTTTTCCTAAACTAATATAGTCAAAAGTGATTAAGAGGGATTCTTTCTTGCTGGAGACATATCTATCTTGTTGGTTAATCAAGTCATACACGACCGTGTCGTCGCCTTGGTGAATCAATATAGATCACCAACAACAAATGCAAGTCTAAAACTCTACACAATAGTTACATTATACCTCATATAATCATGTTCAAAAAGAATTTAGGGTTAAATGACTCGATAAGTACGATTCGGAAGCGAAAAGGCTAAACTAGGCCTAAAATGCCTTTTCGTTCCCGAAATGCAACCAACAACAAATGCAAGCCTAAAACTCTACACAATAGTTACATTATACCTCATATAATCATGTTCTAAAAGAATTTGGGGTTAAATGACTCGATAAGTACGATTCGGAAGCGAAAAGGCTAAAATAGGCCTAAAATGCTTTTTTGTTCCCGAAATGCAACCAACAACAAATACAAGCCTAAAACTCTACACAATAGTTACATTATACCTCATATAATCATGTTCAAAAAGAATTTGGGGTTAAATGACTAGATAAGTACGATTTGGAAGCGAAAAGGCAAATTTAGGCCTAAAATGACCTTTTCGTTCCCGAAATGCAACCAACAACAAATGCAAGCCTAAAACTCTACACAATAGTTACATTATACCTCATATAATCATGTTCAAAAAAAATTTGGGGTTAAATGACTCGATAAGTACGACTCGGAAGCGAAAAGGCTAAACTAGGCCTAAAATGCCTTTTCGTTCCCGAAATGCAACCAACAACAAATGCAAGCCTAAAACTCTACACAATAGTTACATTATACCTCATATAATCATGTTCAAAAAGAATTTGGGGTTAAATGACTCGATAAGTACGATTCGGAAGCGAAAAGGCTAAAATAGGCCTAAAATGCTTTTTCGTTCCCGAAATGCAACCAACAACAAATACAAGCCTAAAACTCTGCACAATAGTTACATTAAACCTCATATAATCATGTTCAAAAAGAATTTGGGGTTAAATGACTCGATAAGTACGATTCGGAAGCGAAAAGGCTAAAATAGGCCTAAAATGTCTTTTCGTTCCCGAAATGCAACCAACAATAAATGCAAGCCTAAAAATCTACACAATAGTTACATTATACCTCATATAATCATGTTCAAAAAGAATTTGGGGTTAAATGACTCGATAAGTACGATTTGGAAGCGAAAAGGCAAAACTAGGCCTAAAATGACCTTTTCGTTCCCGAAATGCAACCAACAACAAATGCAAGCCTAAAACTCTACACAATAGTTACATTATACCTCATATAATCATGTTCAAAAAAAATTTGGGGTTAAATGACTCGATAAGTACGATTTGGAAGCGAAAAGGGTAAACTAGGTCTAAAATGACCTTTTCGTTCCCGAAATGCAACCAACAACAAATGCAAGCCTAAAACTCTACACAATAGTTACATTATACCTCATATAATCATGTTCAAAAAGAATTTGGGGTTAAATGACTCGATAAGTACGATTTGGAAGCGAAAAGGCTAAAATAGGCCTAAAATGCCTTTTCGATCCCGAAATGCATCCAACAACAAATGCAAGCCTAAAACTCTACACAATAGTTACATTATACCTCATATAATCATGTTCAAAAAGAATTTGGGGTTAAATGACTCGATAAGTACGATTCGGAAGTGAAAAGGCTAAAATAGCCCTAAAATGCCTTTTCGGTCCCGAAATTCAACCAACAACAAATGCAAGCCTAAAACTCTACACAATAGTTACATTATACCTCATATAATCATGTTCAAAAAGAATTTAGGGTTAAATGACTCGATAAGTACGATTCGGAAGCGAAAAGGCTAAAATAGGCCTAAAATGCCTTTTCTCATCTATATTGATTCACCAAGGCGACGACACGGTCGTGTATGACTTGATTAACCAACAAGATAGATATGTCTCCAGCAAGAAAGAATCCCTCTTAATCACTTTTGACTATATTAGTTTAGGAAAAGAAGCCCTCTTAACTTAAACTAATGATTGGTGTTTGATTGTCGCAAGAATACTCTCAAAACTCTCAAACGTGGTGTGACTTTGCAGCTTTGAACTCCCAAACTCACGGTTTATTTGCTCTCCAATTCACACGAATTTGCAAGAGTAATAACAAGTGTTTAACAAAATCAAATCTGCCCTTCATTAATGAAATAATCGCATATTTATACTACTACTAATCCGAGTTCTATTCGGATTAGAACTACTACTACTAATCCGAGTTCTATTCGAATTAGGACTACTACTACTAATCCGATTTCTATTCGGATTACTCCACACGCCTAAGTACTTACTATATATGCATAACAAAGACTCCTAATCCAACAAGGATTAGTCACATTTAACTCCTAACAGAACTAGGAGATGCCATAAACACAAAACACCAACTCTACTCCAACCCTTGGACGCCTATCAAGGAAATGCAACAATGACCTTCATTTCTTCCAAGTTTATGAAAACCAAAGTAACGTACACCCTCCATTCCATCCTTGCTTAACATCAATTCTTGGACCCTATCTTCGGTTGAATCACTTGTACTTGCTCCCGGATCATCCTCCCCTTCTTCAAAAGGAATTGTCCTCAATTCTTGTACTTGCTCATCATCTAAATAAGGCGTCAAATCTCCAATGTTGAAAGTAGCAGCCACGCCATGTTCCCCTTGAAGGTCCACCTTGTAGGCATTATCACCATATTTCTCCAATATTTGGTAAGGACCTTCGGCTCGTGGCATGAGCTTGTGCTTGCGTTCTTTGGGAAAACGCTCCTTCCTAAGATGCACCCACACAAGATCTCCTCGGTTCGAACACCCTAGGTTTACGACCCTTGTTTGCTTTGTTCTTATATTGCTCATTAACCTTCTCAATGCGTGCTTTAATTTGATGATGGAGCTTCATAAGAACAGCAGCTTGTTGCTTCGCGTCCCCATGCACATAATCTTGCTTTGGAATTTCAACCAAGTCTACGGGCAAATATGGATTAATACCATACACAACCTCAAACGGTGAATGTTTTGTGGCATATGTAGGCGTTCTATTGTACGCAAATTCCGCATGACAAAGCTTATTATCCCAATCCTTACCTGTTTTACTCACCAATCCTCGAAGCAATGAGCCCAAGGTTCGATTTGTTACCTCAGTTTGCCCATCAGTTTGTGGATGGTGGGAGGTGCTAAAAAGCAATTTCGTACCCAACAACCTCCACAAGGTCTTCCAAAAGTAGCTCAAAAACTTGCTATCCCTATCCGAGACAATGGTACGAGGTACACCATGTAATCTAACAATCTCTCGAAAATACAAGGTTGCCACATGTGATGCATCATCAGTCTTGTTGCAAGGAATAAAATGTGCCATCTTACTAAAACGATCAACAACAACCATGATAGCATCTCGTTGCCTTTGAGTTCGAGGTAGAGCAACTATGAAATCCATGCTCACATCTGCCCAAGGCCTCTCCGGAACAGGTAAGGGTGTATATAGTCCCTTATGAAACGTACTCTTGGCTCGTTGACAAGTCCCACATCTAGCAACCACAGCTTGAACACTGCCTACCATCTTAGGCCAAAAGAAATGCTCTTGGACTAATTCCATCGTTTTGTTCATCCCAAAATGACCAGCTATACCTCCCCCATGAGCCTCCCTAACCAACAAGTCTCTCACAGAACAATTTGGCACACACAACTTATTCCCCTTGAAAAGAAAACCTTGCTCACGTGAATAATGCCCATGAGATCCCTTCTCACACGCTGCATACAACTCTCCAAAATCCACATCCGTAGTATAGTACTCTTTAAGCAAATCAAACCCCAAAAGCTTCGTACTAACCACGCCCAAAAGAACATGTCTCCTAGAAAGTGCATCCGCCACTACATTAGCCTTCCCTGCCTTATACTTTGACACAAAAGTAAATGATTGCAAGAACTCAACCCACTTAGCATGCCGTGTATTTAGCTTGTGTTGGCCGTGGATATACCTCAATGACTCATGATCAGAATGTAAAACAAATGATTGAGGTCTCAAATAGTGGCTCCAATGATCTAAGGCACGTACCATAGCATAAAATTCTTTGTCATACGTGGAGTAATTCAGTTTACCTCCCCCCAACTTCTCACTAAAATATGCTATAGGTCTTCCTCCTTGAATCAAAACTGCCCCAATTCCCGTCCCACTTGCATCACACTCAACCTCAAAAGGTTTAGAGAAATCTGGTAGGGCCAAAATTGGTGCATTGCACATCTTATCCTTTACTAGTTCGAATGCTTGTTGTGCTTCTTTAGTCCACTCAAACTTCCCTTGCTTGGTGCATTCGGTAATAGGGCTCAGAAGAGTGCTAAAATTCTTGATGAACCTCCTATAAAATGAAGCTAAGCCATGAAAAGAACGTACCTCCGTCCCTGTCTTTGGAATTGGCCACGTTGATATTGCTTCAATTTTACTTGGATCCACCTTGATTCCATCCTTAGATACAATGTATCCTAGGAACCCTAGTTCTTCTTGCATGAACGAACACTTCTCCAATTTCCCGTACAATTGCTTGCTTCTTAAAACTTGGAATAATTGGCGTAGGTGTTGCAAATGCGCCTCCTTGGTCTCACTATAGACGAGGATATCATCTAAGTAAACCACAATGAATTTGCCAAGAAAAGGCCTCAAAACGTCATTCATTAGTCGCATGAATGTACTAGGTGCGTTTGTCAAACCAAAGGGCATAACTAACCATTCAAACAACCCATGCTTTGTCTTGAAGGCTGTCTTCCATTCATCTCCCTCACGCATCCTAATTTGATGGTACCCACTTCTTAGATCAATCTTTGAAAACAACTGAGAACCACACAATTCATCTAGCATATCATCCAACCTTGGTATAGGAAACCGATACTTGATGGTGATATTATTAACAGCTCGGCTATCTATGCACATTCGCCAAGTTCCATCCTTCTTTGGTACTAATAAGGCTGGTACCGCACAAGGACTCATACTCTCACGCACATAACCTCTCTCCATAAGTTCATCAATTTGGCGTTGGAGCTCTCTAGTTTCCTCGGGGTTACTCCTATATGGTGGTTTATTAGGTATCACTGCCCCTGGAACTAAATCTATTTGATGCTCAATCCCTCTCATAGGTGGTAATCCCGGTGGCAAATCACTAGGAAAAACATCTCCAAATTCGTCCAACAAACGCTGCAATTCCGGATCACCTTCTTCCCTAGGCTCGCTTACTTCTTTGGGCATCAACATGAACACTACGTTCTCCTCCAACATCTCTTTCTCAAACTCCTTTCCCCTCATGCACAAGGCTGCCTTAGGTGAATTTGGTCGAGGCTTGGCTATCTTAGATGGTGGTAATGGTAGTAAAGTCTTCAACTTTCCATCCATCGAGAATTTGTACACGTTCCTTTTCCCATCATGCGTGACCCCCCATCAAACCGCCAAGGTCTTCCCAAGAGTATATGGCACGCACTCATTGGTACCACATCACACGCAATCTCATCTTGGTAGTTTCCAATAGTAAAAGCAATTAACACCCTTCTCTTCACCCTTACCTCGTTCTCGTCATCTAGCCACTTCAATCTATAAGGTCTAGGGTGCTTGGTTGTGGGTAATTGTAGTTTTTCCACTAATGCTGCCGAGGCTACGTTTGCACAACTTCCCCATCTATGATCAAGCTACACACCTTATCCTTCACTCTACACTTAGTGTGGAAGATGGTTTCCCTTTTCTCTTCTTTCTACGCAACAATAGTAGCATGTAGTGCTCGAAGGACTAGTATATGCGCTTCATCATCACTTTACGGATTGCATATATCCTCTTCCTCCTCCCCATCTTCTTCCCCTAGCCATCAATGCTATCTTCTCGAGCTCCTCAATCTCCTCTATGTCTCGCATAGTCATAATTCTAGCAAGAGGGACAATTTGCCTTATAGTGTCCGTAGCCTTGACACTTAAAGCACTTGACTTTGTCGACCTCCTTGCTTGCCCACCTTCTCCTTGCCTCTTTGTTTGTCGTTCTCTAATCTCCAATCTTTACTACCTTCTTTAGTCGAAGTAGGGGTAGTAGGGTTAGCCTTAAAAGCAACAAAAGGCTTGGTGTATGCTTTGGTGGTTCGCGGCTTCCTTTGTTTTTCAACCTTCATGGCTAGCTTACATGTTTCTTCAAAAGACAAGTAGGGTTGTAGTTCTACCTTGTCCACAATTTCTTGGTCTAAGCCTCCCATGAATCTAGCCAACTTTTGGTCCTCCCTTTCTTCAATATCACACACCACTGAAAGGCGTTCAAACTCTCCTAAATAGTCCCTCACGCTCATCAACCCTTGCTTCAAAGTTGCAAACTTTATGTAGTTTTCTTGTTGATAGGTTGTAGGAACATACCGTTTTTGTAGTTTTCGTTTGAGTTCTTCCCAACTTTCTATCCTTTTCCCTTGGCGTGCCTTTTTTCTCTTCAACCCCTCATACCATAGGGCTGCGTTCTTGGTGAGTTTAAGCACGGCAATTTTGAGCTTCTTCTCTTCAGGTGTATCCTTGTATTCGAAGAATCTCTCCAAGGATCGTTCCCACTCCAAGTAACCTTCGACGTCCAACTTTCCATCAAAATCGGGCACCTCGATTTTCATGCCCCTATCATCATCCTTTTGGTGTCTAGGATCATCGGGTGGTCTCCTTGTCATGACCTCCAATCTAAGTCGTTCTAAGGTTGCTTGTATGGAGTTGTTTTGGTTTGCTAGAGCATCTAGCATCCAGGTCTCTTCGCGCATCCTCTTCGCTGGTTCCCATGATTGCACTCGATTGTTTGTTTCGCTGCGACTTCGTTCCTGCTCGGAACGAGCTGAACTTTTGACACCACGTAGACTTGTATGTTGGCTACACACGAACCAAAAACATCCAAATTCCGATGTGTCACGCGCCCTCACGCGCCGTCACAGTGGACCGTAGCTCGATACCAAACTTGATCTATATTGATTCACCAAGGCGACGACACGGTCGTGTATGACTTGATTAACCAACAAGATTGATATGTCTCCAGCAAGAAAGAATCCCTCTTAATCACTTTTGACTATATTAGTTTAGGAAAAGAAGCCCTCTTAACTTAAACTAATGATTGGTGTTTGATTGTCGCAAGAATACTCTCAAAACTCTCAAACGTGGTGTGACTTTGCGGCTTTGAACTCCCAAACTCACGGTCTATTTGCTCTCCAATTCACACGAATTTGCAAGAGTAATAACAAGTGTTTAACAAAATCAAATCTGCCCTTCATTAATGAAATAATCGCATATTTATACTACTACTAATCCGAGTTCTATTCGGATTAGAACTACTACTACTAATCCGAGTTCTATTCGAATTAGGACTACTACTACTAATCCGATTTCTATTCGGATTACTCCACACGCCTAAGTACTTACTATATATGCATAACAAAGACTCCTAATCCAACAAGGATTAGTCACATTTAACTCCTAACAGAACTAGGAGATGCCATAAACACAAAACACCAACTCTACTCCAACCCTTGGACGCCTATCAAGGAAATGCAACAATGACCTTCATTTCTTCCAAGTTTATGAAAACCAAAGTAACGTACACCCTCCATTCCATCCTTGCTTAACATCAATTCTTGGACCCTATCTTCAGTTGAATCACTTGTACTTGCTCCTGGATCAGTTACATTATACCTCATATAATCATGTTCAAAAAGAATTTAGGGTTAAATGACTCGATAAGTACGATTCGGAAGCGAAAAGGCTAAAATAGGCCTAAAATGCCTTTTCGTTCCCGAAATGCAACCAACAACAAATGCAAGCCTAAAACTCTGCACAATAGTTACATTATACCTCATATAATCATGTTCAAAAAGAATTTGGGGTTAAATGACTCGATAAGTACGATTCGGAAGCGAAAAGGCTAAAATAGGCCTAAAATGCTTTTTCGTTCCCGAAATGCAACCAACAACAAATACAAGCCTAAAACTCTACACAATAGTTACATTATACCTCATGTAATCATGTTCAAAAAGAATTTGGGGTTAAATGACTAGATAAGTACGATTTGGAAGCGAAAAGGCTAAAATAGGCCTAAAATGCCTTTTCGTTCCCGAAATGCAACCAACAACAAATGCAAGCCTAAAACTCTACACAATAGTTACATTATACCTCATATAATCATGTTCAAAAAGAATTTGGGTTTAAATGACTCGATAAGTACGATTTGGAAGCGAAAAGGCAAAACTAGGCCAAAAATGACCTTTTCGTTCCCGAAATGCAACCAACAACAATTGCAAGCCTAAAACTCTACACAATTGTTACATTATACCTCATATAATCATGTTCAAAAAGAATTTGGGGTTAAATGACTCGATAAGTACGATTTGGAAGCGAAAAGGCAAAACTAGGCCAAAAATGACCTTTTCGTTCCCGAAATGCAACCAACAACAAATGCAAGCCTAAAACTCTACACAATAGTTACATTATACCTCATATAATCATGTTCAAAAAGAATTTGGGGTTAAATGACTCGATAAGTACGATTTGGAAACGAAAAGACTAAAATAGGCCTAAAATGCCTTTTCGATCCCGAAATGCATCCAACAACAAATGCAAGTCTAAAACTCTACACAATAGTTACATTATACCTCATATAATCATGTTCAAAAAGAATTTGGGGTTAAATGACTCGATAAGTACGATTCGGAAGCGAAAAGGCTAAAATAGGCCTAAAATGCCTTTTCGTTCCCGAAATGCAACCAACAACAAATGCAAGCCTAAAACTCTACACAATAGTTACATTATACCTCATATAATCATGTTCAAAAAGAATTTGGGGTTAAATGACTCGATAAGTACGATTCGGAAGCGAAAAGGCTAAAATAGGCCTAAAATGCCTTTTCGTTCCCGAATTGCAACCAACAACAAATGCAAGCCTAAAACTCTACACAATAGTTACATTATACCTCATATAATCATGTTCAAAAAGAATTTGGGGTTAAATGACTCGATAAGTACGATTTGGAAGCGAAAAGGCAAAACTAGGCCTAAAATGACCTTTTCGTTCCCGAAATGCAACCAACAACAAATGCAAGCCTAAAACTCTACACAATAGTTACATTATACCTCATATAATCATGTTCAAAAAGAATTTGGGTTTAAATGACTCGATAAGTACGATTTGGAAGCGAAAAGGCAAAACTAGGCCAAAAATGACCTTTTCGTTCCCGAAATGCAACCAACAACAAATGCAAGCCTAAAACTCTACACAATAGTTACATTATACCTCATATAATCATGTTCAAAAAGAATTTGGGGTTAAATGACTCGATAAGTACGATATGGAAACGAAAAGGCTAAAATAGGCCTAAAATGCTTTTTCGATCCCGAAATGCATCCAACAACAAATGCAAGTCTAAAACTCTACACAATAGTTACATTATACCTCATATAATCATGTTCAAAAAGAATTTAGGGTTAAATGACTCGATAAGTACGATTCGGAAGCGAAAAGGCTAAACTAGGCCTAAAATGCCTTTTCGTTCCCGAAATGCAACCAACAACAAATGCAAGCCTAAAACTCTACACAATAGTTACATTATACCTCATATAATCATGTTCAAAAAGAATTTGGGGTTAAATGACTCGATAAGTACGATTCGGAAGCGAAAAGGCTAAAATAGGCCTAAAATGCTTTTTCGTTCCCGAAATGCAACCAACAACAAATACAAGCCTAAAACTCTACACAATAGTTACATTATACCTCATATAATCATGTTCAGAAAGAATTTGGGGTTAAATGACTAGATAAGTACGATTTGGAAGCGAAAAGGCAAATTTAGGCCTAAAATGACCTTTTCGTTCCCGAAATGCAACCAACAACAAATGCAAGCCTAAAACTCTACACAATAGTTACATTATACCTCATATAATCATGTTCAAAAAAAATTTGGGGTTAAATGACTCGATAAGTACGACTCGGAAGCGAAAAGGCTAAACTAGGCCTAAAATGCCTTTTCGTTCCCGAAATGCAACCAACAACAAATGCAAGCCTAAAACTCTACACAATAGTTACATTATACCTCATATAATCATGTTCAAAAAGAATTTGGGGTTAAATGACTCGATAAGTACGATTCGGAAGCGAAAAGGCTAAAATAGGCCTAAAATACTTTTTCGTTCCCGAAATGCAACCAACAACAAATACAAGCCTAAAACTCTGCACAATAGTTACATTAAACCTCATATAATCATGTTCAAAAAGAATTTGGGGTTAAATGACTCGATAAGTACGATTCGGAAGCGAAAAGGCTAAAATAGGCCTAAAATGCCTTTTCGTTCCCGAAATTCAACCAACAACAAATGCAAGCCTAAAACTCTACACAATAGTTACATTATACCTCATATAATCATGTTCAAAAAGAATTTGGGGTTAAATGACTCGATAAGTACGATTCGGAAGGGAAAAGGCTAAAATAGGCCTAAAATGCCTTTTCGTTCCCAAAATGCAACCAACAACAAATGCAAGCCTAAAACTCTACACAATAGTTACATTATACCTCATATAATCATGTTCAAAAAGAATTTGGGGTTAAATGACTCGATAAGTACGATTTGGAAGCGAAAAGGCAAAACTTGGCCTAAAATGACCTTTTCGTTCCCGAAATGCAACCAACAACAAATGCAAGCCTAAAACTCTACACAATAGTTACATTATACCTCATATAATCATGTTCAAAAAGAATTTGGGTTTAAATGACTCGATAAGTACGATTTGGAAGCGAAAAGGCAAAACTAGGCCAAAAATGACCTTTTCGTTCCCGAAATGCAACCAACAACAAATGCAAGCCAAAAACTCTACACAATTGTTACATTATACCTCATATAATCATGTTCAAAAAGAATTTGGGGTTAAATGACTCGATAAGTACGATTTGGAAGCGAAAAGGCAAAACTAGGCCAAAAATGACCTTTTCGTTCCCGAAATGCAACCAACAACAAATGCAAGCCTAAAACTCTACACAATAGTTACATTATACCTCATATAATCATGTTCAAAAAGAATTTGGGGTTAAATGACTCGATAAGTACGATTTGGAAACGAAAAGGTTAAAATAGGCCTAAAATGCCTTTTCGATCCCGAAAAGCATCCAACAACAAATGCAAGTCTAAAACTCTACACAATAGTTACATTATACCTCATATAATCATGTTCAAAAAGAATTTGGGGTTAAATGACTCGATAAGTACGATTCGGAAGCGAAAAGGCTAAAATAGGCCTAAAATGCCTTTTCGATCCCGAAATTCAACCAACAACAAATGCAAGCCTAAAACTCTACACGATAGTTACATTATACCTCATATAATCATGTTCAAAAAGAATTTGGGGTTAAATGACTCGATAAGTACGATTTGGAAGCGAAAAGGCAAAACTAGGCCTAAAATGACCTTTTCGTTCCCGAAATGCAACCAACAACAAATGCAAGCCTAAAACTCTACACAATAGTTACATTATACCTCATATAATCATGTTCAAAAAGAATTTGGGGTTAAATGACTCGATAAGTACGATTTGGAAGCGAAAAGGCAAAACTAGGCCTAAAATGACCTTTTCGTTCCCGAAATGCAACCAACAACAAATGCAAGCCAAAAACTCTACACAATAGTTACATTATACCTCATATAATCATGTTCAAAAAGAATTTGGGGTTAAATGACTCGATAAGTACGACTCGGAAGCGAAAAGGTTAAACTAGGCCTAAAATGCCTTTTCGTTCCCCGAAATGCAACCAACAACAAATGCAAGCCTAAAACTCTACACAATAGTTACATTATACCTCATATAATCATGTTCAAAAAGAATTTGGGGTTAAATGACTCGATAAGTACGATTCGGAAGCGAAAAGGCTTAAATAGGCCTAAAATGCTTTTTCGTTCACGAAATGCAACCAACAACAAATACAAGCCTAAAACTCTACACAATAGTTACATTATACCTCATATAATCATGTTCAAAAAGAATTTGGGGTTAAATGACTCGATAAGTACGATTCGGAAGCGAAAAGGCTAAAATAGGCCTAAAATGCCTTTTCGTTCCCCGAAATGCATCCAACAACAAATGCAAGCCTAAAACTCTACACAATAGTTACATTATACCTCATATAATCATGTTCAAAAAGAATTTGGGGTTAAATGAATCGATAAGTACGATTTGGAAGCGAAAAGGCAAAACTGGGCCTAAAATGACCTTTTCGTTCCCGAAATGCAACCAACAACAAATGCAAGCCTAAAACTCTACACAATAGTTACATTATACCTCATATAATCATGTTCAAAAAGCATTTGGGGTTAAATGACTCGATAAGTACGATTTGGAAACGAAAAGGCTAAAATAGGCCTAAAATGCCTTTTCGATCCCGAAATGCATCCAACAACAAATGCAAGCCTAAAACTCTACACAATAGTTACATTATACCTCATATAATCATGTTCAAAAAGAATTTGGGGTTAAATGACTCGATAAGTACGATTCGGAAGCGAAAAGGCTAAAATAGGCCTAAAATGCCTTTTCGTTCCCGAAATGCAACCAACAACAAATGCAAGCCTAAAACTCTACACAATAGTTACATTATACCTCATATAATCATGTTCAAAAAGAATTTGGGGTTAAATGACTCAACAAGTACGATTTGGAAACGAAAAGGCTAAAATAGGCCTAAAATGCGTTTTCGATCCCGAAATGCATCCAACAACAAATGCAAGTCTAAAACTCTACACAATAGTTACATTATACCTCATATAATCATGTTCAAAAAGAATTTAGGGTTAAATGACTCGATAAGTACGATTCGGAAGCGAAAAGGCTAAACTAGGCCTAAAATGCTTTTTCGTTCCCGAAATGCAACCAACAACAAATGCAAGCCTAAAACTCTAAACAATAGTTACATTATACCTCATATAATCATGTTCTAAAAGAATTTGGGGTTAAATGACTCGATAAGTACGATTCGGAAGCGAAAAGGCTAAAATAGACCTAAAATGCCTTTTCGATCCCGAAATGCAACCAACAACAAATACAAGCCTAAAACTCTACACAATAGTTACATTATACCTCATATAATCATGTTCAAAAAGAATTTGGGGTTAAATGACTCGATAAGTACGATTCGGAAGCGAAAAGGCAAATTTAGGCCTAAAATGACCTTTTCGTTCCCGAAATGCAACCAACAACAAATGCAAGCCTAAAAATCTACACAATAGTTACATTATACCTCATATAATCATGTTAAAAAAGAATTTGGGGTTAAATGACTCGATAAGTACGATTCGGAAGCGAAAAGGCTAAAATAAGCCTAAAATGCCTTTTCGTTCCCGAAATGCAACCAACAACAAATGCAAGCGTAAAACTCTACACAATAGTTACATTATACCTCATATAATCATGTTCAAAAAGAATTTGGGGTTAAATGACTCGATAAGTACGATTTGGAAGCGAAAAGCCAAAACTAGGCCTAAAATGACCTTTTCGTTCCCGAAATGCAACCAACAACAAATGCAAGCCTAAAACTCAACACAATAGTTACATTATACCTCATATAATCATGTTCAAAAAGAATTTGGGTTTAAATGACTCTATAAGTACGATTTGGAAGCGAAAAGGCAAAACTAGGCCAAAAATGACCTTTTCGTTCCCGAAATGCAACCAACAACAAATGCAAGCCTAAAACTCTACACAATAGTTACATTATACCTCATATAATCATGTTCAAAAATAATTTGGGGTTAAATGACTCGATAAGTACGATTTGGAAACGAAAAGGCTAAAATAGGCCTAAAATGCCTTTTCGATCCCGAAATGCATCCAACAACAAATGCAAGTCTAAAACTCTACACAATAGTTACATTATACCTCATATAATCATGTTCAAAAAGAATTTGGGGTTAAATGACTCGATAAGTACGATTCGGAAGCGAAAAGGCTAAACTAGGCCTATAATGCCTTTTCGTTCCCGAAATGCAACCAACAACAAATGCAAGCCTAAAACTCTACACAATAGTTACATTATACCTCATATAATCATGTTCAAAAAGAATTTGGGGTTAAATGACTCGATAAGTACGATTCGGAAGCGAAAAGGCTAAAATAGGCCTAAAATGCTTTTTCGTTCCCGAAATGCAACCAACAACAAATACAAGCCTAAAACTCTACACAATAGTTACATTATACCTCATATAATCATGTTCAAAAAGAATTTGGGGTTAAATGACTAGATAAGTACGATTTGGAAGCGAAAAGGCAAATTTAGGCCTAAAATGACCTTTTCGTTCCCGAAATGCAACCAACAACAAATGCAAGCCTAAAACTCTACACAATAGTTACATTATACCTCATATAATCATGTTCAAAAAAAATTTGGGGTTAAATGACTCGATAAGTACGATTCGGAAGCGAAAAGGCTAAAATAGGCCTAAAATACTTTTTCGTTCCCGAAATGCAACCAACAACAAATACAAGCCTAAAACTCTACACAATAGTTACATTATATCTCATATAATCATGTTCAAAAAAGAATTTGGGGTTAAATGACTAGATAAGTACGATTTGGAAGCGAAAAGGCAAATTTAGGCCTAAAATGACCTTTTCGTTCCCGAAATGCAACCAACAACAAATGCAAGCCTAAAACTCTACACAATAGTTACATTATACCTCATATAATCATGTTCAAAAAAAATTTGGGGTTAAATGACTCGATAAGTACGACTCGGAAGCGAAAAGGCTAAACTAGGCCTAAAATGCCTTTTCGTTCCCGAAATGCAACCAACAACAAATGCAAGCCTAAAACTCTACACAATAGTTACATTATACCTCATATAATCATGTTCAAAAAGAATTTGGGGTTAAATGACTCGATAAGTACGATTCGGAAGCGAAAAGGCTAAATAGGCCTACAATGCTTTTTCGTTCCCGAAATGCAACCAACAACAAATACAAGCCTAAAACTCTGTACAATAGTTACATTAAACCTCATATAATCATGGTCAAAAAGAATTTGGGGTTAAATGACTCGATAAGTACGATTCGGAAGCGAAAAGGCTAAAATAGGCCTAAAATGTCTTTTCGTTCCCGAAATGCAACCAACAACAAATGCAAGCCTAAAAATCTACACAATAGTTACATTATGCCTCATATAATCATGTTCAAAAAGAATTTGGGGTTAAATGACTCGATAAGTACGATTCGGAAGCGAAAAGGCTAAAATAGGCCTAAAATGTCTTTTCGTTTCCGAAGTGCAACCAACAACAAATGCAAGCCTAAAACTCTACACAATAGTTACATTATACCTCATATAATCATGTTCAAAAAGAATTTGGGGTTAAATGACTCGATAAGTACGATTCGGAAGCGAAAAGGCTAAACTAGGCCTAAAATGCCTTTTCGTTCCCGAAATGCAACCAACAACAAATGCAAGCCTAAAACTCTACACAATAGTTACATTATACCTCATATAATCATGTTCTAAAAGAATTTGGGGTTAAATGACTCGATAAGTACGATTCGAAAGCGAAAAGGCTAAAATAGGCCTAAAATGCTTTTTCGTTCCCGAAATGCAACCAACAACAAATACAAGCCTAAAACTCTACACAATAGTTACATTAAACCTCATATAATCATGTTCAAAAAGAATTTGGGGTTAAATGACTCGATAAGTACGATTCGGAAGCGAAAAGGCTAAAATAGGCCTAAAATGTCTTTTCGTTCCCGAAGTGCATCCAACAACAAATGCAAGCCTAAAACTCTACACAATAGTTACATTATACCTCATATAATCATGTTCAAAAAGAATTTGGGGTTAAATGACTCGATAAGTACGATTCGGAAGCGAAAAGGCTAAACTAGGCCTAAAATGCCTTTTCGTTCCCCGAAATGCAACCAACAACAAATGCAAGCCTAAAACTCTACACAATAGTTACATTATACCTCATATAATCATGTTCTAAAAGAATTTGGGGTTAAATGACTCGATAAGTACGATTCGGAAGCGAAAAGGCTAAAATAGGCCTAAAATGCTTTTTCGTTCCCGAAATGCAACCAACAACAAATACAAGCCTAAAACTCTACACAATAGTTACATTATACCTCATATAATCATGTTCAAAAAGAATTTGGGGTTAAATGACTAGATAAGTACGATTTGGAAGCGAAAAGGCAAATTTAGGCCTAAAATGACCTTTTCGTTCCCGAAATGCAACCAACAACAAATGCAAGCCTAAAACTCTACACAATAGTTACATTATACCTCATATAATCATGTTCAAAAAGAATTTGGGGTTAAATGACTCGATAAGTACGATTCGGAAGCGAAAAGGCTAAAATAGGCCTAAAATGCTTTTTCGTTCCCGAAATGCAACCAACAACAAATACAAGCCTAAAACTCTGTACAATAGTTACATTAAACCTCATATAATCATGTTCAAAAGAATTTGGGGTTAAATGACTCGATAAGTACGATTCGGAAGTGAAAAGGCTAAAATAGCCCTAAAATGCCTTTTCGGTCCCGAAATTCAACCAACAACAAATGCAAGCCTAAAACTCTACACAATAGTTACATTATACCTCATATAATCATGTTCAAAAAGAATTTGGGGTTAAATGACTCGATACGTACGACTCGGAAGCGAAAAGGCTAAACTATGCCTAAAATGCCTTTTCGTTCCCGAAATGCAACCAACAACAAATGCAAGCCTAAAACTCTACACAATAGTTACATTATACCTCATATAATCATGTTCAAAAAGAATTTGGGGTTAAATGACTCGATAAGTACGATTCGGAAGCGAAAAGGCTAAAATAGGCCTAAAATGCTTTTTCGTTCCCGAAATGCAACCAACAAGAAATACAAGCCTAAAACTCTACACAATAGTTACATTATACCTCATATAATCATGTTCAAAAAGAATTTGGGGTTAAATGACTCGATAAGTACGATTCGGAAGCGAAAAGGCTAAAATAGGCCTAAAATGCCTTTTCGTTCCCGAAATGCAACCAACAACAAATGCAAGCCTAAAACTCTACACAATAGTTACATTATACCTCATATAATCATGTTCAAAAAGAATTTGGGGTTAAATGACTCGATAAGTACGATTTGGAAGCGAAAATGCAAAACTAGGCCTAAAATGACCTTTTCGTTCCCGAAATGCAACCAACAACAAATGCAAGCCTAAAACTCTACACAATAGTTACATTATACCTCATATAATCATGTTCAAAAAGAATTTGGGGTTAAATGACTCGATAAGTACGACTCGGAAGCGAAAAGGCTAAACTAGGCCTCAAATGACCTTTTCGTTCCCGAAATGCAACCAACAACAAATGCAAGCCTAAAACTCTACACAATAGTTACATTATACCTCATATAATCATGTTCAAAAAGAATTTGGGGTTAAATGACTCGATAAGTACGATTTGGAAACGAAAAGGCTAAAATAGGCCTAAAATGCCTTTTCGATCCTGATACGGGAGAAAGTGATGCAAATCTACTAGCTCTTGTACACAAGAATGTCAGCATTGATCTTGGCTCAATTGACTTACATGGAGGACTCTTCATGGGAATCACGACCAAAGTGGTAGCATGTTTGCTAACCAACTTAGGTGGCGTGTGATGTTGGCGTGTGATAGTTGTGCATGCTTGATGGAGTTCTAGTTCTGTTAGGACTCAAACTATCTTTATTGCTTTATAGTTTATGTTTGGTAGGAGTAGTGTGTGTTTAGAACTCTAAGGGATGTCCAACATACTAAACGAGTAGAAGTATGTGATGTTTAGGAGTTCTAGTTTGGTTAGGTTTATGACTTAGGGAATTGTCCTAAGCATAGTAGGAGTTGGTTTTGTTTTGACTATAAATAGCTAGGATGTACGAATTCATAGCAAAGAACGAAATAATTGATTTTGTGAGTTTGTTAAAACTTGAGTGTGCAAACACAAACAATCTTGATTGCTGGTGGCTTAGCCTTTACGCATCAAAACCCTTAGTTTGTTCCTTGTGGTGGCTTAGCCTTTATCATTGAGCATCTAAACACTATCCTAGTTACTTTGTTTGTTCGAACAATTTACCTTGGTTATTCACGATTTCCGCTTCATTATTTGATCTTACTTAGATTAAATATATCATCTGGTATCAAGAGCTTGGTTACATCCATTCACCATCATCACATCATACAAGCGCAGCCATTCATCCACATTCATCCACGCAAGGTTCGATTTTTTTTCCGATTTTTGTTCGCCTAAGGAGGAGTAGTTGATCTTCAAGAAACCCTTCAAGATCAAATCTTTTTCTCAAGATTTTAAAATTTTCACAAAGTTTCATCAAAGGTGTTTGATTAAATTTGTGGAGTGGTGAAAAAAATTACTTCAAGATCGTTGAAAACGTTCAAGACTTGAATCATACACGCTTGTTCATCCGTTACTTGGTGCTCAAGTTTCATCCGTTAATCCAACTTCTGGTCGGATTTTATTATGGAGGAGGAACAAGGAGACGTGGGGGGTCGAGTGCCTAGGGGTCTTACACTCGAACAAGCCAAGGACTTACGTAGGGATAGGCAAATAGAGGATCTCACCCAACGCATGGACGAAATTATGCGGTTACTACAACAAGGCCAAGGTGGGAACCAACGTAGGAATACTCCTAGTCCTCGTTAGGAGTCCTAGAACTAATCAACACGGTTCTAGTTCGGAGGAAGAAGAGTTCAACCCTCGGCCAAGGAGACAGCCAAGAGACGATGACGGGGATTAAGGCTCGACATGCCCGAGTTTGATGGAAACACGAAGCCCGAAAAATTCTTAGAGTGGTTGCAAAGGATGGAACGAGTCTTTGATTACAAGGACTATGATGATGCCAAGCGATTTAAGGTGGCTGTCCTTAAATTAACGAGGTTATGCAAGTTTGTGGTATGAGAACTTGAAGGCTAAAAGGAGGAAAGATGGCAAACCTAGCCTACGTTCATGGGAGATGTTACAAGTGAGGATGAAAAAACGCTTTCTTAGGCTGATTTTTCACAAGACATGTATCGAAGGTTGCAAGTACTTCGACAAAACGCATTGAGTGTGGAGGAATATGTAGCTGAATTTGAAAAGATTAACATGCTTTGTGGTGTAGAGGAGAAAGCCGAGCACAAGATAGCTCAATTTATTTCGGGGTTGGATAAGCACATTGCGAAGAAGGTGGATCTCCAACCTTATTGGAGCTTTGAGGAGGTGGTTCAAGTGGCCTTGAGAGCTGAAAAGTATGTCAAGGCCAAGAAAAATTCCAACTTTAAACCGTTTGTGAAGCACATTGATAAAAACCGTAGGGAACACAAAAGGAGAAGCTAGTGGTTCAAGTTCACCCCAAAATTTGATAAATTCAAGGGAGACAAAGGGAAGGCTCCTACGCCCATGGCTAATGACGAGAGGCGAATTTGTTTCAAGTGCAAGGGGTATGGCCACATCTTGAAGGATTGTCCCAACAATCGGGTCATGACCTTAAGAGACATACAAGAAATAGACGCAGACTATGCCAAGGGTCACGTTGAAGAAGAGGAGGTTGATAGTGATCCATCTAAAGAGCGTACTATGGAGGGTGAGTATGAGGTAGATTCGGAGGAAGAACCGGTTATGGGAGGCCACCAACTTATTGTTCGACGCACATTGCATACACAACCAGCACCTTTGGATGACACGCAAAGGGACAAGATCTTCTTCACTCGCTGTTTAGTGAAGCAAAGGGTATGTGATCTCATTATTGATAATGGTAGTTGTGCTAATGTCGTGTCTACAACCTTAATTGACAAGTTAAAATGGCCTACTTCTACTCATCCACGTCCTTATAAACTCAACTGGCTTAGTAATGACAATGGAATAAAAGTTACCAAACAAGCCTTAATAACGTTTGAAATTGGCAAGTTTAAGGACGATGTTTTGTGTGATGTATGCAATATGGATGCTTGCCATATCTTGTTAGGGAGACCATGGCAATATGACCGCTTTGTGAAGTATGATGGGCGATCAAATGTGTGTATTGTCACGTTGGGAGGTAAAAGGACTGCCCTAAAACCTTTAACATCCTCTCCTATATCTACGGGGTCATTCTTGGTGAGTGCTAAGGAGATTGAGAGGGAGTTAGAAGGGGAAGGTACGGGTTTTGTGTTGGTTGCCAAGGAAGTTGAAGGGGGACAGCAAGGGTACGAGATACCTAAGGATTTAGAGCAAGTACTTGACGAGTACATGGACGTGTTCCCTCAAGACCTACCCCCGGGTTTACCCCCACTTCGCGGCATAGAACATCGGATTGACCTTGTTCCGGGCGTCACTTCCTAACAAAGCCGCTTATAGGTGCAATCCTCGGGAGACAAAAGAGTTACAACGACAAATTGAGGAGTTGATGGCTAGGGGTTATGTTAGAGAGAGTATGAGCCCATGTGCGAGTCCACCGCTTTGTTGGTGCCTAAGAAAGATGGTACTTGGCGTATGTGCATTGATAGCCGGGCTGTAAACAACATTACTGTGAAGTATAGATTCCCCATTCCTAGATTGGATGACTTATTGGATGAGTTGCATGGTTCTACTATTTTCTCCAAAATTGATTTGAGGAGTGGTTATCATCAAATAAGAATGCGAGAAGGAGATGAGTGGAAGACCGCCTTTAAGACTAAGATGGGGTTATATGAGTGGCTTGTCATGCCATTTGGACTTACTAATGCACCTAGTACTTTCATGAGATTGATGAATGAGGTGTTGAAACCATTCTTAGGGAGGTGTGTGGTGGTTTATCTTGATGACATCCTTGTATATAGTAGGAGTGTGGTGGAGCATCTCACGCATCTTCGCGAGGTTTTTGAGGTGTTACGTGCACAAAAGCTATATGGGAAGTTAGAAAAGTGCTATTTTCTAGTTCCTAGTGTTACATTCTTGGGCTACATCGTTTCTAAAGATGGCGTTTCGATTGATCCTTCGAAAGTTGAGGCAATAAAGAGTTGGCCTATTCCCACTACAATTTCGGAGGTACGTTCTTTTCATGGCTTGGCTTCTTTTTATAGAAGATTTGTGCGCAATTTTAGTAGTGTAGTAGCTCCTATGACTGAATGTATCAAGCAAGGAAAATTTGCATGGACTAAGGCAGCCCAACGTGCATTTGAGAGCATCAAGGACTTGTTGTGTAATACACCCATTCTAGCATTACCGGATTTTTCACAACCTTTTGAAGTAGAGTGTGATGCTAGTGGGGTTGGTATAGGGGCAGTCCTCATCCAAAAGAAACGTCCCATTGCATACTTTAGTGAGAAATTGGGTGGTGCTAAACTCAATTACTCTACATATGACAAAGAATTTTATGCAATTGTTCGTGCACTTGATCATTGGAGTCATTACCTTCGTCCAAGTCACTTTGTGCTTCATTCGGATCACGAGGCCTTGAAGTATATACATGGGCAGCAAAAGCTAAATCCGAGACATGCTAAATGGGTTGAGTTTTTGCAATCTTTCAATTTCTCATCAAAATATAAAGAAGGCAAGGCAAATGTGGTGGCAGATGCTTTGTCTAGGCGCCATTCATTACTTGGGGTGTTGAGTACACGACTACTTGGGTTTGAATTGGTGAAGGGGTACTATAAGACGGATGAGAAATTTGGCGAGATTTTTGGGGCGTGTTCCAAGGGATCCTACGGCTCTTATGTGGTGCATGATGGTTTTCTTTTCAAGGGGGATCGTTTATGCATACCTTCTTGTTCTATTAGGGAGCTACTAGTGAGGGAAGCTCATGGGGGGGAGGACTTCTTTGGTCACTTTGGTATGAACAAGACTTTGGCTATTCTTCAAGAGCATTTTTATTGGCCAAAGATGCAAGGAGATGTTCACGGGGTTATCTCACGATGTGCTACGTGTCAAAGGTCCAAGAGCACTTTTCATCAAGGTATGTACACTCCCTTACCTGTTCCAATTTGTCCTTGGGATGATGTTGCTATGGATTTTATTGTGGGATTGCCTAGAACACAAAGAGGCAAGGATTCTATAATGGTTGTCATTGATAGATTTTCTAAAATGGCACATTTTATTGCTTGTCATAAAGCGATGATGCTTCTAAGGTGGTCGATTTATATTGTAAGGAGATAATTCGTCTCCATGGTGTGCCTAAAACTATTGTGAGTGATAGGGATACTAAGTTTATGAGCTACTTTTGGAAGACGTTGTGGAAACTACTTGGTACTAAGCTATGTTTTAGCACGTCACATCACCCTCAAACTGATGGGCAAACCGAAGTCACCAATCGGACTTTGGGCGCTTTACTTAGAGGGCTTGTTAGCAAGAGTACCAAGGATTGGGATGTGAAGCTTGCCTATGCTGAATTTGCTTATAATAGGTCACCTACATATGCCACGAGGTGTTCTCCATTCGAGGTTGTGTATGGCGCAAACCCACGGGTGCCTATTGACCTTATTCCTTTCCCCTAATGATGAGGTCTATCACATTGATGCTAAGGAGAAGGCGCAAGCAATGCTCAAGCTTCATGCACGGTGAAAGCTCGGATTGAAAAGGTGAATGCACGATACCAACAGTTGGCCAACAAGCATCGTACACCACATGTGTTCAAGGTTGGTGATTTGGTTTGATTGCATCTAAGGAAGGAGCGGTTTCACGGCCTTCGAAAAACAAGCTCATGCCACGTTCGATGGTCCCTTCAAGATTGTTGAGAAGATCAATGACAATGCCTTCAAACTTGACTTGCCTGGTGACTATAACGTGAGTTCTACCATAAATGTGGGGGATTTGGCTCCTTATGTTCATGATGATGATATGGCTCAATTGAGGACAATTGTTTTCGAAGAAGAGGAGGATGATACGGGAGAAAGTGATGCAAATCTACTAGCTCTTGTACACAAGAATGTCAGCATTGATCTTGGCTCAATTGACTTACATGGAGGACTCTTCATGGGAATCACGACCAAAGTGGTAGCATGTTTGCTAACCAACTTAGGTGGCGTGTGATGTTGGCGTGTGATAGTTGTGCATGCTTGATGGAGTTCTAGTTCTGTTAGGACTCAAACTATCTTTATTGCTTTATAGTTTATGTTTGGTAGGAGTAGTGTGTGTTTAGAACTCTAAGGGATGTCCAACATACTAAACGAGTAGAAGTATGTGATGTTTAGGAGTTCTAGTTTGGTTAGGTTTATGACTTAGGGAATTGTCCTAAGCATAGTAGGAGTTGGTTTTGTTTTGACTATAAATAGCTAGGATGTACGAATTCATAGCAAAGAACGAAATAATGGATTTTGTGAGTTTTGTTAAAACTTGAGTGTGCAAACACAAACAATCTTGATTGCTGGTGGCTTAGCCTTTACGCATCAAAACCCTTAGTTTGTTCCTTGTGGTGGCTTAGCCTTTATCATTGAGCATCTAAACACTATCCTAGTTACTTTGTTTGTTCGAACAATTTACCTTGGTTATTCACGATTTCCGCTTCATTATTTGATCTTACTTAGATTAAATATATCAGATCCCGAAATGCATCCAACAACAAATGCAAGCCTAAAACTCTACACAATAGTTACATTATACCTCATATAATCATGTTCAAAAAGAATTTGGGGTTAAATGACTCGATAAGTACGATTTGGAAGCGAAAAGGCAAAACTAGGCCAAAAATGACCTTTTCGTTCCCGAAATGCAACCAACAACAAATGCAAGCCTAAAACTCTACACAATAGTTACATTATACCTCATATAATCATGTTCAAAAAGAATTTGGGGTTAAATGACTCGATAAGTACGACTCGGAAGCGAAAAGGCTAAACTAGGCCTAAAATGCCTTTTCGTTCCCGAAATGCAACCAACAACAAATGCAAGCCTAAAACTCTACACAATAGTTACATTATACCTCATACAATCATGTTCAAAAAGAATTTGGGGTTAAATGACTCGATAAGTACGATTCGGAAGCGAAAAGGCTAAAATAGGCCTAAAATGCTTTTTCGTTCCCGAAATGCAACCAACAACAAATACAAGCCTAAAACTCTACACAATAGTTACATTATACCTCATATAATCATGTTCAAAAAGAATTTGGGGTTAAATGACTCGATAAGTACGATTCGGAAGCGAAAAGGCTAAAATAGGCCTAAAATGCCTTTTCGTTCCCGAAATGCAACCAACAACAAATGCAAGCCTAAAACTCTACACAATAGTTACATTATACCTCATATAATCATGTTCAAAAAGAATTTGGGGTTAAATGACTCGATAAGTACGATTTGGAAGCGAAGAGGCAAAACTAGGCCTAAAATGACCTTTTCGTTCCCGAAATGCAACCAACAACAAATGCATGCCTAAAACTATACACAATAGTTACATTATACCTCATATAATCATGTTCAAAAAGAATTTGGGGTTAAATGACTCGATAAGTACGACTCGGAAGCGAAAAGGCTAAACTAGGCCTCAAATGACCTTTTCGTTCCCGAAATGCAACCAACAACAAATGCAAGCCTAAAACTCTACACAATAGTTACATTATACCTCATATAATCATGTTCAAAAAGAATTTGGGGTTAAATGACTCGATAAGTACGATTTGGAAACGAAAAGGCTAAAATAGGCCTAAAATGCCTTTTCGATCCCGAAATGCATCCAACAACAAATGCAAGCCTAAAACTCTACACAATAGTTACATTATACCTCATATAATCATGTTCAAAAAGAATTTGGGGTTAAATGACTCGATAAGTACGATTCGGAAGCGAAAAGGCTAAAATAGCCCTAAAATGCCTTTTCGTTCCCGAAATTCAACCAACAAATGCAAGCCTAAAACTCTACACAATAGTTACATTATACCTCATATAATCATGTTCAAAAAGAATTTGGGGTTAAATGACTCGATAAGTACGATTCGGAAGCGAAAAGGCTAAAATAGGCCTAAAATGCCTTTTCGTTCCCGAAATGCAACCAACAACAAATGCAAGCCTAAAACTCTACACAATAGTTACATTATACCTCATATAATCATGTTCAAAAAGAATTTGGGGTTAAATGACTCGATAAGTACGATTTGGAAGCGAAAAGGCAAAACTAGGCCTAAAATGACCTTTTCGTTCCCGAAATGCAACCAACAACAAATGCAAGCCTAAAACTCTACACAATAGTTACATTATACCTCATATAATCATGTTCAAAAAGAATTTGGGTTTAAATGACTCGATAAGTACGATTTGGAAGCGAAAAGGCAAAACTAGGCCAAAAATGACCTTTTCGTTCCCGAAATGCAACCAACAACAAATGCAAGCCTAAAACTCTACACAATAGTTACATTATACCTCATATAATCATGTTCAAAAAGAATTTGGGGTTAAATGACTCGATAAGTACGATTTGGAAACGAAAAGGCTAAAATAGGCCTAAAATGCCTTTTCGATCCCGAAATGCATCCAACAACAAATGTGATATATTTAATCTACTAAAAGACTAAATTAGGGTGCGGAAATTAATAAAAATAAAAGATAGTACTTAGTTGATTTCTGATAAAGAATTTAATCACCACGAATCTCAAACTAAGGGTTGGATAGTTCTTAGATGCTCAATGATAAAGGCAACGCCACCACAAGGAACAAACTAAGGGTTTTGATGCGTAAAGGCTAAGCCACCAGCAATCAAGGGTTGTTTGTGTTTGCACACTTAAGTTTCAAGAAAACTCACAAACTTTTATTCATTCACTCTCATCTTAAAATAAACCATACAACCTAAACTATTTATAAGGAAAACAAAACCGACTCCTACTATGCTTAGGACAAGTACCTAAGTCATACTCCTAATAAAACTCACAAAGATAAGATTAAACAAACAAGATAACAAAGAAATAACAAACTCCTAAACCAAGTAGAACAAGCTCAACTTGGCGCCTATTAACTAGACTCCTATTGAAGATATAACTCTACTCTAATTAGAATCCTAATCCAACTAGGATTTGGATTTCTAACTCAACTAGAATTTATAAACTTTTATACTCCTAATAGAACTAGGAGTTCTATTCCTACTAGGATTAGGGAGTCCTATTCCTACTAGAACTAGGAAACAACACAAATCCTAACATAACTAGGATTTGTAGAAATGAGCCATCTCTCACATGGATCATACTCCCCTTCTTGAAAAAAATTCGTCCACGGATTTTGCCGTTTCGGAGATCTGATCCATAAATTTGCCTGTAAACTGTCCAGAATTTTGATGCAAGTAAAAGTGACGGATACCCGAAAAAACACCTCGAAATCAGGTGAAATTTTTCCAGAAACTAGCCCTATATGTCATCAACACTCGACCAAAATTTCATTCAAAAATTCGAAGCCAGTAGTTCGCAGTTTATTTTTCCCAAAACTGGTCCTGATTTACCCGGTTTTAGACCAACTCGAAAAATCTGCTTTCAATCAATAGCAAACGATCTTCAAATCTTGTGAAAATTTAGGACAATAAACTAGACTTGAAATAGACCAGTTTAGAATCAAGAAACTCCAAAAAATTCGATCGGAGGTGGGAGAACGAGTTGTTCAAAGTTATCTCAAAAATCTGTCTCTTACGGACGATTTTCTTTTGCTTCTTTCTTATTCTCCAAGAACGTCTAAATGCCAAGAGGACTTAGATGCCTTTGCTCTGATACCATATGATATATTTAATCTACTAAAAGACTAAATTAGGGTGCGGAAATTAATAAAAATAAAAGATAGTACTTAGTTGATTTCCGATAAAGAATTTAATCACCACGAATCTCAAACTAAGGGTTGGATAGTTCTTAGATGCTCAATGATAAAGGCAACGCCACCACAAGGAACAAACTAAGGGTTTTGATGCGTAAAGGCTAAGCCACCAGCAATCAAGGGTTGTTTGTGTTTGCACACTTAAGTTTTAAGAAAACTCACAAACTTTAATTCATTCACTCTCATCTTAAAATAAACCATACAACCTAAACTATTTATAAGGAAAACAAAACCGACTCCTACTATGCTTAGGACAAGTACCTAAGTCATACTCCTAATAAAACTCACAAAGATAAGATTAAACAAACAAGATAACAAAGAAATAACAAACTCCTAAACCAAGTAGAACAAGCTCAACTTGGGCGCCTATTAACTAGACTCCTATTGAAGATATAACTCTACTCTAATTAGAATCCTAATCCAACTAGGATTTGGATTTCTAACTCAACTAGAATTTATAAACTTTTATACTCCTAATAGAACTAGGAGTTCTATTCCTACTAGGATTAGGGAGTCCTATTCCTACTAGAACTAGGAAACAACACAAATCCTAACATAACTAGGATTTGTAGAAATGAGCCATCTCTCACATGGATCAAAAATGCAAGTCTAAAACTCTACACAATAGTTACATTATACCTAATATAATCATGTTCAAAAAGAATTTGGGGTTAAATGACTCGATAAGTACGATTCGGAAGCGAAAAGGCTAAAATAGGCCTAAAATGCCTTTTCGTTCCCGAAATGCAACCAACAACAAATGCAAGCCTAAAACTCTACACAATAGTTACATTATACCTCATATAATCATGTTCAAAAAGAATTTGGGGTTAAATGACTCGATAAGTACGATTTGGATGCGAAAAGGCAAAACTAGGCCTAAAATGACCTTTTCGTTCCCGAAATGCAACCAACAACAAATGCAAGCCTAAAACTATACACAATAGTTATATTATACCTCATATAATCATGTTCAAAAGAATTTGGGGTTAAATGACTCGACAAGTACGATTCGAAGCGAAAAGGCTAAAATAGGCCTAAAATGCCTTTTCGTTCCCGAAATTCAACCAACAACAAATGCAAGCCTAAAACTCTACACAATAGTTACATTATACCTCATATAATCATGTTCAAAAAGAATTTGGGGTTAAATGACTCGATAAGTACGATTCGGAAGGGAAAAGGCTAAAATAGGCCTAAAATGCCTTTTCGTTCCCGAAATGCAACCAACAACAAATGCAAGCCTAAAACTCTACACAATAGTTACATTATACCTCACTATAATCATGTTCAAAAGAATTTGGGGTTAAATGACTCGATAAGTACGATTTGGAAGCGAAAAGGCAAAACTTGGCCTAAAATGACCTTTTTCGTTCCCGAAATGCAACCAACAACAAATGCAAGCCTAAAACTCTACACAATAGTTACATTATACCTCATATAAACATGTTCAAAAAGAATTTGGGTTTAAATGACTCGATAAGTACGATTTGGAAGCGAAAAGGCAAAACTAGTCCAAAAATGACCTTTTCGTTCCCGAAATGCAACCAACAACAAATGCAAGCCAAAAACTCTACACAATTGTTACATTATACCTCATATAATCATGTTCAAAAAGAATTTGGGGTTAAATGACTCGATAAGTACGATTTGGAAGCGAAAAGGCAAAACTAGGCCAAAAATGACCTTTTCGTTCCCAAATGCAACCAACAACAAATGCAAGCCTAAAACTCTACACAATAGTTACATTATACCTCATATAATCATGTTCAAAAACAATTTGAGGTTAAATGACTCGATAAGTACGATTTGGAAACGAAAAGGCTAAAATAGGCCTAAAATGCCATTTCGATCCCGAAAAGCATCCAACAACAAATGCAAGTCTAAAACTCTACACAATAGTTACATTATACCTCATATAATCATGTTCAAAAAGAATTTGGGGGTTAAATGACTCGATAAGTACGATTCGGAAGCGAAAAGGCTAAAATAGGCCTAAAATGCCTTTTCGATCCCGAAATTCAACCAACAACAAATGCAAGCCTAAAACTCTACACGATAGTTACATTATACCTCATATAATCATGTTCAAAAAGAATTTGGGGTTAAATGACTCGATAAGTACGATTTGGAAGCGAAAACGCAAAACTAGGCCTAAAATGACCTTTTCGTTCCCGAAATGCAACCAACAACAAATGCAAGCCAAAAACTCTACACAATAGTTACATTATACCTCATATAATCATGTTCAAAAACAATTTGGGGTTAAATGACTCGATAAGTACGACTCCGGAAGCGAAAAGGTTAAACTAGGCCTAAAATGCCTTTTCGTTCCCGAAATGCAACCAACAACAAATGCAAGCCTAAAACTCTACACAATAGTTACATTATACCTCATATAATCATGTTCAAAAAGAATTTGGGGTTAAATGACTCGATAAGTACGATTCGGAAGCGAAAAGGCTAAAATAGGCCTAAAATGCTTTTTCGTTCCCGAAATGCAACCAACAACAAATACAAGCCTAAAACTCTGCACAATAGTTACATTAAACCTCATATAATCATGTTCAAAAAGAATTTGGGGTTAATTGACTCGATAAGTACGATTCGGAAGCGAAAAGGCGAAAATAGGCCTAAAATGCCTTTTCGTTCCCGAAATTCAACCAACAACAAATGCAAGCCTAAAACTCTACACAATAGTTACATTATACCTCATATAATCATGTTCAAAAAGAATTTGGGGTTAAATGACTCGATAAGTACGATTCGGAAGGGAAAAGGCTAAAATAGGCCTAAAATGCCTTTTCGTTCCCGAAATGCAACCAACAACAAATGCAAGCCTAAAACTCTACACAATAGTTACATTATACCTCATATAATCATGTTCAAAAAGAATTTGGGGTTAAATGACTCGATAAGTACGATTTGGAAGCGAAAAGGCAAAACTAGGCCTAAAATGACCTTTTCGTTCCCGAAAATGCAACCAACAACAAATGCAAGCCTAAAACTCTACACAATAGTTACATTATACCTCATATAATCATGTTTAAAAAGAATTTGGGGTTAAATGACTCGATAAGTACGATTTGGAAGCGAAAAGGCAAAACTAGGCCTAAAATGACCTTTTCGTTCCCGAAATGCAACCAACAACAAATGCGAAGCCAAAAACTCTACACAATAGTTACATTATACCTCATATAATCATGTTCAAAAACAATTTGGGGTTAAATGACTCGATAAGTACGACTCGGAAGCGAAAAGGTTAAACTAGGCCTAAAATGCCTTTTCGTTCCCGAAATGCAACCAACAACAAATGCAAGCCTAAAACTCTACACAATAGTTACATTATACCTCATATAATCATGTTCAAAAGAATTTGGGGTTAAATGACTCGATAAGTACGATTCGGAAGCGAAAAGGCTAGAAATAGGCCTAAAATGCTTTTTCGTTCCCGAAATGCAACCAACAACAAATACAAGCCTAAAACTCTGCACAATAGTTACATTAAACCTCATATAATCATCTTCAAAAAGAATTTGGGGTTAATTGACTCGATAAGTACGATTCGGAAGCGAAAAGGGCGAAAATAGGCCTAAAATGCCTTTTCGTTCCCGAAATTCAACCAACAACAAAATGCAAGCCTAAAACTCTACACAATAGTTACATTATACCTCATATAATCATGTTCAAAAACAATTTGGGGTTAAATGACTCGATAAGTACGACTCGGAAGCGAAAAGGTTAAACTAGGCCTAAAATGCCTTTTCGTTCCCGAAATGCAACCAACAACAAATGCAAGCCTAAAACTCCACACAATAGTTACATTATACCTCATATAATCATGTTCAAAAAGAATTTGAGGTTAAATGACTCGATAAGTACGACTCGGAAGCGAAAAGGTTAAACTAGGCCTAAAATGCCTTTTCGTTCCCGAAATGCAACCAACAACAAATGCAAGCCTAAAACTCTACACAATAGTTACATTATACCTCATATAATCATGTTCAAAAAGAATTTGGGGTTAAATGACTCGATAAGTACGATTCGGAAACGAAAAGGCTAAAATAGGCCTAAAATGCTTTTTTCGTTCACGAAATGCAACCAACAACAAATACAAGCCTAAAACTCTACACAATAGTTACATTATACCTCATATAATCATGTTCAAAAGAATTTGGGGTTAAATGACTCGATAAGTACGATTCGGAAGCGAAAAGGCTAAAAATAGGCCTAAAATGCTTTTCGTTCCCAAATGCAACCAACAACAAATGCAAGCCTAAAACTCTGTACAATAGTTACATTAAACCTCATATAATCATGTTCAAAAAGAATTTGGGGGTTAAATGACTCGATAAGTACGATTCGGAAGCGAAAAGGCTAAAATAGGCCTAAAATGTCTTTTCGTTCCCCGAAATGCAACCAACAACAAATGCAAGCCTAAAAATCTACACAATAGTTACATTATGCCTCATATAATCATGTTCAAAAAAGAATTTGGGGTTAAATGACTCGATAAGTACGATTTGGAAGCGAAAAGGCAAAACTAGGCCTAAAATGACCTTTTCGTTCCCGAAGTGCAACCAACAACAAATGCAAGCCTAAAACTCTACACAATAGTTACATTATACCTCATATAATCATGTTCAAAAAGGAATTTGGGGTTAAATGACTCGATAAGAACGATTTGGAAGCGAAAAGGCTAAACTAGGCCTAAAATGACCTTTTCGTTCCCGAAATGCAACCAACAACAAATGCAAGCCTAAAACTCTACACAATAGTTACATTATACCTCATATAATCATGTTCAAAAAGAATTGGGGTAAAATGACTCGATAAGTACGATTTGGAAACGAAAAGGCTAAAATAGGCCTAAAATGCCTTTTCGATCCTGAAATGCATCCAACAACAAATGCAAGCCTAAAACTCTACACAATAGTTACATTATACCTCATATAATCATGTTCAAAAAGAATTTGGGGTTAAATGACTCGATAAGTACGATTCGGAAGTGAAAAGGCTAAAATAGGCCCTAAAATGCCTTTTCGATCCCGAAATTCAACCAACAACAAATGCAAGCCTAAAACTCTACATAATAGTTACATTATACCTCATATAATCATGTTAAAAAAGAATTTGGGGCTAAATGACCTCGATAAGTACGATTCGGAAGCGAAAAGGCTAAAATAAGCCTAAAAATGCCTTTTCGTTCCCCGAAATGCAACCAACAACAAATGCAAGCCTAAAACTCTACACAATAGTTACATTATACCTCATATAATCATGTTCAAAAAGAATTTGGGGTTAAATGACTCGATAAGTATGATTTGGAAGCGAAAAGCCAAAACTAGGCCTAAAATGACCTTTTCGTTCCCGAAATGCAACCAACAACAAATGCAAACTCTAAAACTCGACACAATAGTTACATTATACCTCTATAATCATGTTCAAAAGAATTTGGGGTTAAATGACTCGATAAATACGATTCGGAGGCGAAAAGGCTAAAATAGGCCTAAAATGCCTTTTCGTTCCCGAAATGCAACCAACAACAAATGCAAGCCTAAAACTCTACACAATAGTTACATTATACCTCATATAATCATGTTCAAAAAGAATTTGGGGTTAAATGACTCGATAAGTACGATTTGGAAGCGAAAAGGCAAAACTAGGCCTAAAATGACCTTTTCGTTCCCGAAATGCAACCAACAACAAATGCAAGCCTAAAATTCTACACAATAGTTACATTATACCTCATATAATCATGTTCAAAAAGAATTTGGGGTTAAATGAATCGATAAGTACGATTTGGAAGCGAAAAGGCAAAGCGGGCCTAAAATGACCTTTTCGTTCCCGAAATGCAACCAACAACAAATGCAAGCCTAAAACTCTACACAATAGTTACATTATACCTCATATAATCATGTTCAAAAAGCATTTGGGGTTAAATGACTCGATAAGTACGATTTGGAAAGCGAAAAGGCTAAAATAGGCCTAAAATGCCTTTTCGATCCCGAAATGCATCCAACAACAAAATGCAAGCCTAAAACTCTACACAATAGTTACATTATACCTCATATAATCATGTTCAAAAAGAATTTGGGGTTAAATGACTCGATAAGTACGATTCGGAAGCCAAAAGGCTAAAATAGGCCTAAAATGCCTTTTCGTTCCCGAAATGCAACCAAGTGATGCGAAAACGTATATGAAAATGTAACCTAAGCTCGATAAGCTTTACTCACTTATTTATGCTTAAGGATTCTAAATCGGTTTTGAAGTTTATCTTACTTAGAAACTGATTTAGGAGGTTTTTGAGAGTGGATTTAATTAGTTTAAACTCACTAATTATATTAACTCTCTCTTAAATTAAGTTTAACTCACTTAACTCAAGGATTTCGAAATTAAGATCACTTCTTAATCACAAGAGGAATTTCGGATTTTTCAATCTCCAAAAAAACCGAATAAACACAAAGTTTAAATCAAAACTAAAAACTAAACTTCATTTATGATCTCCATTACATATATATTACAAGCTAATCAATCTCAAAAAGATCTAAGTACCAAAGTGATTAAACAAAGCAATTAAACAACAAAAGATCTCTTAATCCAACAAAGATGTAAGAAGGAATAGTGTTGTTGTGTGTTTTGTTGACTTTGGGGCAAGGAGGGCCGGTTTTCAACACCAAGTGGGGGGGCTTCTCTTAGCTTGCAAGGGAAGCTTCAAAAGATCTTTAAGAACCCCTTTTTACACGTCCCAAGTGTGATTCGCAACCCCATACATGGTTCGTCCAATTTGCACTTACGCTAAACAAAATAATTCCGGGTTTACAAAAACCGAAAATTACAAAAACGTTAATTAAATTAACTAGCTTAATTAACTTCCTTTCCTTCGTTGCTCAACATAATTAAACTAGTACTAATCTTTAAACCGTGAATCTCTCCCTTGTTGTGATTGAGAGTAGTACTTAGTAGAATTTCGGAATTAGCAACTGATTTCGTATCATCCTCTCCTTCTTCAAAAGGAATTGTCCTCAATTCTTGCACATCTTCATTTCTAAATAAGGGGATAAGTCCCCTACGTTGAATGTTGCTGCCACACCATAGTCTCCGGGAAGGTCTATCTTGTAAGCATTGTCTCCATAACGTTCAAGAACCTTGAAAGGTCCTTCAGCTCGGGGCATGAGTTTATGCTTTCTTTTACTTGGAAACCTCTCCTTCCTCAAGTGAATCCACACCAAATCTCCAGGAGCAAACACCCGCGGTTTTCGACTTTTGTTTGCTTTCTTTTTGTACATCTCATTTGTCTTCTCGATATTGGTGCGTATTTCTTTGTGAACCTTCACCATTGTTTCAGCTTGTTGCCTAGCATCTCCATGGACATAAGAATCTTTAGGCAACGAAATAAGATCAATAGGTACATACGGATTTACCCCATATACCACTTCGAACGGTGAATGTTTTGTTGCAAAAGTGGGAGTTCTATTGTAAGCAAACTCCGCATGGCATAACTTGACATCCCAATCCTTTCCCGTCTTGCTCACTAAGCCCCTTAACAAGGTGCCTAGAGTTCGATTGGTCACTTCGGTTTGACCATCGGTTTGGGGGTGATGTGAAGTACTAAACAGCAACTTAGTACCCATCATCCTCCATATGGACCTCCAAAAATGACTCAAAAACTTACTATCTCGATCCGAGACAATAGTTCTTGGCACTCCATGCAAGCGAACAATTTCCCGAAATATAAACAAGAAACATTAATAGCATCTTCCGTTTTATGACAAGGCACGAAATGTGCCATTTTTGAGAAACGGTCCACCACTACCATGACCGAATCCTTCCCTCTTTGTGTTCTAGGAAGAGCCACAATGAAATCCATACTGACATCCTCCCATGGTCTCTCCGGTGTTGGTAAAGGAGTGTACAACCCCTTATGGAACGTGCTTTTAGCCCTTTGACAAACCCCACAACGAGTCAAAACAAGATGTACTTCTTTGATCATATGAGGCCATGAGAAATGTTCTTGTAACAACTCCGAGTTTTGCTAACGCCAAAATGGCCACCAACCCACCTCCATGAGCTTCTCTAATTAGCAAATCACGAACGGGACATTTAGGAACACAAAGTTTGTTCCCCTTAAACAAAAACCCTTCCATTTGATGATAATGGTCTCTCGGACCATCTTTGGTAGCCACGAACAGGTCACGTGTCTCCTCATCAAGAACATAGAATTCCTTAATCAACTCAAACCCAAGTACCTTGGAATCCACCATGTTAAGCAATACGTGTCTCCGTGATAAAGCATCAGCTACAATGTTGGCTTTTCCGGCCTTGTACTTGGCAACAAAATTGAAAGATTGTAAGAATTCCACCCATTTAGCATGACGAGCACTAAGCTTATGTTGGCCATGAATATATTTCAACGATTCATGATCAGAGTGGAGAACAAAAGCTTGTGGTCGCAAATAGTGACTCCAATGATTAAGAGCTCTAACCATGGCGTAAAACTCTTTATCATACGTGGAATAATTCAACTTGGCTCGATTTAGTTTCTCGCTAAAATAAGCAATAGGTTTGCCACATTGAATTAAGACAGCCCCAATACCCGTTCCACTTGCGTCACACTCAACTTCAAATGGTTTAGTGAAATCAGGCAAAGCTAAAATAGGTGTTCTACACATTTTCTCTTTTACTAGTTCAAACGCCTTTTGAGCTGCGTCACTCCAAGTAAATTTTCCATGTTTAGTGCATTCAGTTATAGGAGCTAATAACGTGCTGAAATTATTTATAAACCTCCTATAAAAAGAAGCTAAACCATGAAAAGATCTCACCTCGGTGATAGTTGTGGGAACCGGCCAAGAAGAAATTGCTTCTACTTTGGATGGATCCACCTTCACCCCCTTCATCGAAATGATGAAACCAAGGAAGCCAATCTCCCTTTGCATAAACGTGCACTTTTCAAGCTTTCCATACGCTTTTGCTCTTTTAGAACTTCGAACAATTGTTGCAAATGATCTAAATGATCCTCCTTGTTAGCACTATAGACAAGAATATCATCCAAATACACAACCACGAACTTTCCCAAAAACGGCCTAAGTACTTCATTCATCAATCTCATGAACGTACTAGGGGCATTTGTGAGACCAAATGGCATGACCAGCCATTCATACAACCCATACTTCGTTTTGAAAGCCGTCTTCCACTCATCTCCCTCTCTCATGCATATTTGGTGGTATCCACTTCTCAAATCAATTTTCGAAAACAAATTGGATCCACTTAGCTCATCTAACATGTCATCTAACCTAGGGATGGGAAATCTGTATTTGATGGTTATATTGTTCACGGGATCGGCTATCAATACACATCCTCCATGTTCCGTCTTTTTTGGCACAAGTAAAGCCGAACAAAGACATGGACTTTTACTCTCTCTCACGTAGCCTTTCTTCATCAATTCATTGATTTGGCTTTGTAACTCCTCACTTTCTTTGGGATTGCATCTATAGGAAGGTTTATTTGGGAGTGGTGCTCCGGAATGAGATCAATTTGATGCTCAATTCCACGTTTAGGGGGTAGGCCATTTGGTAGGTCATTAGGAAACACGTCTCCAAATCCCTCCAATAACTCCCTCAAATTTGAATCTTCAACTTCCATTCCCTCGTTCACCTCCTTAGCAACTAGAACATACACGACCCGATTTGTTCCCAACTCCCTCTCGAATCTTTTTCTCCCTAAAAACACACTACCACTCACGAGGTTCTTTTTTTGCTTAGGTGTTGTGTCTCGTATTTTTGAAGGGGGCAATGGTAATAAGGTTTTGGTTTTACCATTCTTGTTTACCTTATACACATTCGAACAACCATCATGCATTACTTTTCGATCAAATTGCCACGGTCTACTAAGTAGAATATGGCACGCAGTCATAGGAATTACATCACATAGAATTTCATCTTCATAATTTCCAATGGAAAACGTGATTAAAACTCTATTCTTCACCCTTACTTCACTATCATCATCTAACCATTTCGGTTTATACGGATGTGGATGTTTAGTAGTAGGTAATGCCAACTTCTCTACAAGTTCAGTTGAAGCTACATTTGTACAACTACCACCATCAATGATTAACGTGCATAGCTTCTTATTCACTAAGCATTTCGAATGAAAAATGGTCTCTCTTTGTTCCTCATTTTCAGCCACGACATTAGAGTACAAGGATCTCCTAAGAACCAACATTTCACCCTCCATTTCCTGGATTACACACGTCCTCATCACTTTCGTTACCTAAATCGAGATTTATCATGTTGCTTTTCTAAGAGGTATATCCTCTCCAATTCGTCTATCTCCTCGATGTCCCTTATAGTCATGATTCTTTTCGTAGGACAAGTCGATTGGTAATGACCATAACCTTGATACTTAAAACATTTAACTTTAAAGGCTTTATCATCTACAACTTTCTCCTTCTCTTTCGGAATGAAATCTGATTTTTTGTTCTTATCAAAGTTGCTAGTACTAGTATTAGCTTTAAAAGTACTAAATGGCTTTGAATAAGACTTACTTGTTGTTGCTTTCTTCTTTTGGTCATCAATTTTGAGAGCCACTTTGCAAGTCTCGTCGAAAGAAAGGTATGGGTACACCTCCACTTTCTCACGCACATCCTCATTTAGGCCTCCCAAGAATCTCGCCCAATTTTTGCTCCTCCATTTCTTCTATTTCACAAACAATGGAAAGCTTTTCGAATTCCTTGATGTACTCATCCATGGACGTGGTGCCTTGTTTGAGTGTGGACCATCTAACATACTGATTTTGTTTGTAGTTAGTTGGAACAAAACGCTTCCGTAATTGCTTCTTCAATTTCTCCCAAGTAGCAATCTTGGATTTGTTCTCCTTCACCCTTTGCCTCTTCAAGCCTTCTAACCAAATGGATGCATATTTGGTTAGTTTCAAAACAGCAACCTTGTATTTCTTATCATTCGGAGTGTCTTTGTAATCAAAAAACGCTCCAAAGAACGTTCCCATTCAATGTATAATTCCGGATCACTAGCTCCAGTCAAAATCCGGAACTTCAATTTTTAAACCCCTATCATCAGCCCTAGAACTCCTTTCTTCCTCATTGGGTTTCTTTTTAAACAATTCTAAGGTTATCTCTGCCATCATGTCGTGTAATGCTTCGTTTTGCTTAGCTAGAGCTTCTAGCATCGCATCTCTTCTAGCATTATCATCTATTTCCTCGTCTATTTCAGAACTTAGCTCTTGATACCACTTGATGCGAAAACGTATATGAAAATGTAACCTAAGCTCGATAAGCTTTACTCACTTATTTATGCTTAAGGATTCTAAATCGGTTTTGAAGTTTATCTTACTTAGAAACTGATTTAGGAGGTTTTTGAGAGTGGATTTAATTAGTTTAAACTCACTAATTATATTAACTCTCTCTTAAATTAAGTTTAACTCACTTAACTCAAGGATTTCGAAATTAAGATCACTTCTTAATCACAAGAGGAATTTCGGATTTTTCAATCTCCAAAAAAACCGAATAAACACAAAGTTTAAATCAAAACTAAAAACTAAACTTCATTTATGATCTCCATTACATATATATTACAAGCTAATCAATCTCAAAAAGATCTAAGTACCAAAGTGATTAAACAAAGCAATTAAACAACAAAGATCTCTTAATCCAACAAAGATGTAAGAAGGAATAGTGTTGTTGTGTGTTTTGTTGACTTTGGGGGCAAGGAGGGCCGGTTTTCAACACCAAGTGGGGGGGCTTCTCTTAGCTTGCAAGGGAAGCTTCAAAAGATCTTCAAGAACCCCTTTTTACACGTCCCAAGTGTGATTCGCAACCCCATACATGGTTCGTCCAATTTGCACTTACGCTAAACAAAATAATTCCGGGTTTACAAAAACCGAAAATTACAAAAACGTTAATTAAATTAACTAGCTTAATTAACTTCCTTTCCTTCGTTGCTCAACATAATTAAACTAGTACTAATCTTTAAACCGTGAATCTCTCCCTTGTTGTGATTGAGAGTAGTACTTAGTAGAATTTCGGAATTAGCAACTGATTTCGTATCACAAGCTTCAACCACGCCATGCTAAGTGGGTGGAATTCCTTCAAACATTCCATTTCACCATCAAACACAAGGCCGGTAAAATGAACAAAGGAGCTGATGCACTTTCAAGAAGGTACATGCTTATAACTTCTTTAAATCCTAAAGTTGTTGGATTAGAGTTGTTGAAAGAATGTTACAAGAATGACCGGGATTTTGGTGTTATGTTCGAAAAATGCCATAATCATGCTGTTGGAGAGTTCTATCTCTTGAAGGGGTTTCTTTTCAAAGGAAATCAACTATGCATTCCAAGATCGAGTGTTCGAGAATCTTTGATCAAAGAGTTTCATGAAGGTGGTCTTGCTGGCCACTTTGGCATTGAGAAGACAATCTCATTGGTTAGTGAATACTTTCATTGGCCGAAGCTAGCAAGGGATGTTGAGTTCTTAATCAAGAGGTGTTTGGCTTGCTAAAAAGCTAAAGGCCATTTGCTACCTCAATGATTATACACGCCCCTCCCCATTCCTCAAGCTCCATGGGAGGATGTGAGCCTCGATTTCATTGTTGGGCTACCTAAAACTCGAAACCATAAAGATTCAATCATGGTGGTAGTTCATAGGTTCTCTAAAATGGCTCATTTTGTTGCTTGTCATACTACATATGATGCTGTGAATGTGGCTAACTTGTATTTCAGGGACATAGTTCGAATCCATGGCATCCCTAAGTCTATGGTGAGTGATAGGGATTCGAAGTTCCTTAGCCATTTTTGGCTAACTTTGTGGAGGAAAATGGGAACCAAGCTGAAGTTTAGCACTTCTAGCCACTCCTCAAACCGACGGTCAAACGGAGGTCACCAATAGGACTCTTGGCACTTTGCTTCGAGCCCTAATCACAATGAAACCAAGCCAATGGGAAGAATTGCTACCCCACGCTGAATTTGCATTCAATAGGGTGCCTATCAAGACTACTGGTCTCAGTCCCTTCTACATTGTCTATGGCTTGTATCCTTGTACTCCTCTCGACCTTGCTCCTTTTCCCACTACCACAAAATACAGCCATGATGCCAATACACGAGCCCTTGAAATCAAGCAACTCCATGAGCATGTGCGTGATAAGATTGAGAAGGCTAATGCACAAGTGAAAGAGCGGATTGATAAGAAGAGGCATGAAGTGTCCTTCCAACCAGGTGACATGGTGTGGATTCATCTTAGGAAGGAACGATTTCCATCCAAAAGAAAGTCTAAGTTGAGTCCAAGATCCGATGGTCCATTCAAAGTACTCGGCAAAGTGAATGACAGTGCTTATAAGGTTGAACTTCCGGATGACTATGGAGTTTCAGATACCTTTAATGTGGCTGATTTAAGTCCCTTCTATGAGGAAGATGAGCTTTTGCCAAGTTTGAGAGCAAACTCTTCCCAAGAAGGGGAGGATGATGGAGGTCCATCTACACAAGATCCGAAACTGATTAATATGGTAGCTTTGACAATGCGTGAGGTTTTATCTTCTTTGATTCCTACTATGTTCATTGTTAAGTTATTGATTAGCCATGTTCATTAGTTTCCTTTAGTGATTGTCGAATTGTAAAGAGTCCTAGTAAGTTTGGAGTCTTCGTTTGTTTACATTGAAAGAGTCCTAGTGTAGTTGGAGTCTTTGTTGTTTTTTTGATATTTTCGGGTGATTGTTTTAGGACAATTTGTTAATAGTTGAGTCATGTAATAAAGTTGTTAGGCAAGTTTGAAGCCACGCCAACCATGCAGCAAGCAAGGAGGAGTTGAGGCCACGAGAATAGGAACTACTTCCTACATTGTGGCGCCATTATTCAAACTAGTGGACTGCGTTGAGGAGTGGTTAGTTTGTTCCACAATTTAAGGCGTGTGAAGTCCTTCTATTAGCCGTGCATCTCAGCAAAGCTAAGAGCATATTCTCCACACTATAACATGCCTACATTTGAGGAGAAGTGCAGCAAAGAGTGGAGCTAGTGGAAGCATCCATAAACGGCTAGTTTATGCACTTCTTTCCCACGTTCTTCTTACATGGAATAGTGGAGATCATGGCTATAGTTAATTTAGTTTATTTTAGTAATTTTAATTATGTCAAAAAATCAGAAAATGGCTTGTAAGACTTGTATAAATACCATTGACTTCAATGAGAAAGACATCAAGTTTTATGACCAAAATACATGTGTGTATTAACCCTTTGTTTTTCTTTGGCGTTTCTTGGATTGGAAACTTATAAGAAATTCGTCCTTTGCTTAATTAATCTTGGCAAGTTAATTTGTGATCTTAGGAAGTTCTAATTTCATTGAGTGGTGTTTGTGTATCTCTTTGAAGCTAGAATTCACGCCCAAGTTGAGGGAAGCTTCGGTTCTTCCTTAGCTTGTTTTTATCTCATATTTGTGTGTTCCTACTTGTATGTACGAACATACATCATTGAATCATATTCAAGTCATATAAAGTCAAATAAAGCTAATTGAATAAAATTAAAAAAAGTTAAATGAAGTCAAACCTAGCTAATTGAAATCAAATGAAAGTCAAATGAAGTCAAATAAAGCAAATTGAATCAAATGAAACTCAAATGCATTCAACAAAGCGAATTGAATCAAAATGAAACTCAAATGCAATCAACAAAGCTAATTGAATCAAATTTAAGTAAAATGAAGTCAAACAAAGCTAATTAAATGAAATTCATGTCAAATGAAGTCAAACAAAGCTAATTCAATCAAATTCAAGTCAAATGAAGTTAAATAAAGCTAAATGAATAAAATTAAAGTTAAATGAAGTCAAACCAAGCTAATTGAAATCAAATGAAAGTCAAATAAAGTCAAACATAGCTAATAGAATCAAATGAAACTCAAATGCATTCAACAAAGCTAATTGAATCAAATTAAAGTAAAATAAAGTCAAACAAAGCTAATTGAATCAAATTCAAGTCAAATGAAGTCAAACAAAGCTAATTGTATCAAATGAAAGTCAAATGAAGTCAAACATAGCTAAATGAATTAAATCATAATCAAATGCATTCAACAACGCTAATTGAATCAAATGAAAGTCAAACAAAGTCAAACATAGTTAATAGAATCAAATGAAACTCAAATGCATTCAACAAAGCTAATTGAATCAAATGAAACTCAAATGCATGCAACAAAGCTAATTGAATCAAATGAAACTCAAATGCTTTCAACAAAGCTAATTGAATCAATTGAAAGTCAAATGAAGTCAAACATAGCTAATTGAATCAAATGGAACTCAAATGCATTCAACAAAGCTAATTGAATCCAATGAAACTCAAATGCATTCAACAAAGCTAAATGAATAAAATTAAAGTTAAATGAAGTCAAACCAAGCTAATTGAAATCAAATGAAAGTCAAATAAAGTCAAACATAGCTAATAGAATCAAATGAAACTCAAATGCATTCAACAAAGCTAATTGAATCAAATTAAAGTAAAATAAAGTCAAACAAAGCTAATTGAATCAAATTCAAGTCAAATGAAGTCAAACAAAGCTAATTGTATCAAATGAAAGTCAAATGAAGTCAAACATAGCTAAATGAATTAAATCATAATCAAATGCATTCAACAACGCTAATTGAATCAAATGAAAGTCAAACAAAGTCAAACATAGTTAATAGAATCAAATGAAACTCAAATGCATTCAACAAAGCTAATTGAATCAAATGAAACTCAAATGCATGCAACAAAGCTAATTGAATCAAATGAAACTCAAATGCTTTCAACAAAGCTAATTGAATCAATTGAAAGTCAAATGAAGTCAAACATAGCTAATTGAATCAAATGGAACTCAAATGCATTCAACAAAGCTAATTGAATCCAATGAAACTCAAATGCATTCAACAAAGCTAATTGAATCAAATTAAAGTCAAATGAAGTCAAACAAAACTTATTAAATCAAATGCATTCAACAAAGCTAATTGAATCAAATGAAACTCAAATGCATTCAACAAAGCTAATTGAATCAAATTAAAGTCAAATAAAGTCAAACAAAGCTAATTGAATCAAATTAAAGTTAAATGAAGTCAAACCAAGCAAATTGAATCAAAAGAAAGTCAAATAAATTCAAACATAGCTAATACAATGAAATGAAACTCAAATGCATTCAACAAAACTAATTGAATTAAATGAAACAAAAATGCATTCAGTAAAGCTAAGAATCAAATAAAATTCAAAATGTATTCAACAAAGCTAATTGAATCAAATGAAACACAAATGCATTCAACAAAGCAAATTGAATCAAATTAAAGTAAAATAAAGTCAAACAAAGCTAATTGAATCAACTAAAAGTCAAATGAAGTCAAACAAAGCTAATTGAATCAAATGAAAGTCAAACAAAGTCAAACATAGCTAATAGAATCAAATGAAACTCAAATGCATTCAACAAAGCTAATTGAATCAAATGAAATTCAAATGCATTCAACAAAGCTAATTGAATCAAATGATACTCAAATACATTCAACAAAGCTAATTAAATCAAATAGAAAAGTAAAATGAAGTAAAACATAGCTAATTGAATCACATGGAACTCAAATGCATTCAACAAAGCTAATTGAATTACATGAAACTCAAATGCATTCAACAAAGCTAATTGTATCAAATGAAAGTCAAATGAAGTCAAATAAAGCGAATTGAATTAAATGAAACTCAAATGCATTCAACAAACCTAATTAAATCTAATTTAATTAAAATGAAGTCAAAGAAAGCTAATTAAATCATATTCAAGTCAAATGAAGTCAAACAAAGCTAATTGAATCATATTCAAGTCGTATGAAGTCAAATAAAGCTAATTGAATAAAATTAAAGTTAAATGAAGTCAAACCTAGCTAATTGAAATCAAATGAAAGTCAAATGAAGTCAAATAAAGCAAATTGAATCAAATGAAACTCAAATGCATTCAACAAAGCGAATTGAATCAAAATTAAACTCAAATGCATTCAACAAAGCTAATTGAATCAAATTTAAGTAAAATGAAGTCAAACAAAGCTAATTAAATGAAATTCATGTCAAATGAAGTCAAACAAAGCTAATTGAATCAAATTCAAGTCAAATGATGTCAAATAAAGCTAAATGAATAAAATTAAAGTTAAATGAAGTCAAACCAAGCTAATTGAAATCAAATGAAAGTCAAATAAAGTCAAACATAGCTAATAGAATCAAATGAAACTCAAATGCATTCAACAAAGCTAATTGAATCAAACTAAAGTAAAATAAAGTCAAACAAAGCTAATTGAATCAAATTCAAGTCAAATGAAGTCAAACAAAGTTAATTGAATCAAATGAAAGTCAAATGAAGTCAAACATAGCTAAATGAATCAAATCATAATCAAAAGCATTCAACAACGCTAATTGAATCAAATGAAAGTCAAACAAAGTCAAACATAGCTAATAGAATCAAATGAAACTCAAATGCATTCAACAAAGCTAATTGAATCATATGAAACTCAAATGCATCCAACAAAGCTAATTGAATCAAATGAAACTCAAATGCTTTCAACAAAGCTAATTAAATCAATTGAAAGTCAAATGAAGTCAAACATAGCTAATTGAATCAAATGGAACTCAAATGCATTCAACAAAGCTAAGTGAATCAAATGAAACTCAAATGCATTCAACAAAGCTAATTGAATCAAATTAAAGTCAAATGAAGTCAAACAAAACTTATTGAATCAAATGCATTCAATAAAGCTAATTGAATCAAATGAAGCTCAAATGCATTCAACAAAGCTAATTGAATCAAATTAAAGTCAATTAAAGTCAAACAAAGCTAATTGTATCAAATTAAAGTTAAATGAAGTCAAACCAAGCAAATTGAATCAAATGAAAGTCAAATAAATTCAAACATAGCTAATACAATGAAATGAAACTCAAATGCATTCAACAAAACTAATTGAATTAAATGAAACTTAAATGCATTCATCAAAGCTAAGAATCAAATAAAATTCAAAATGTATTCAACAAAGCTAATTGAATCAAATGAAACTCAAATGCATTCAACAAAGCAAATTGAATCAAATTAAAGTAAAATAAAGTCAAACAAAGCTAATTGAATTAACTAAAAGTCAAATGAAGTCAAACAAAGCTAATTGAATCAAATGAAAGTCAAACAAAGTCAAACATAGCTAATAGAATCAAATGAAACTCAAATGCATTCAACAAAGCTAATTGAATCAAATGAAATTCAAATGCATTCAACAAAGCTAATTGAATCAAATGATACTCAAATACATTCAACAAAGCAAATTAAATAAAATAAAAGTAAAATGAAGTCAAACATAGCTAATTGAATCACATGGAACTCAAATGCATTCAACAAAGCTAATTTTATCAAATGAAAGTCAAATGAAGTCAAATAAAGCGAATTGAATTAAATGTAACTCAAATGCATTCAACAAAGCTAATTGAATCAAAATGAAACTCAAATGCATTCAACAAAGCTAATTGAATCAAATTTAAGTAAAATGAAGTCAAATTAAGCTAATTGAATCAAATGAAACTCAAATGCATTCAACAAAGCTAATTGAATCAAAATAAAACTCAAATGCATTCAACAAAGCTAATTGAATCTAATTTAATAAAAATGAAGTCAAACAAAGCTAATTAAATCAAATTCAAGTCAAATGAAGTCAAACAAAGCTAATTGAATCATATTCAAGTCATATGAAGTCAAATAAAGCTAATTGAATAAAATTAAAGTTAAATGAAGTCAAACCTAGCTAATTGAAATCAAATGAAAGTCAAATGAAGTCAAATAAAGCAAATTGAATCAAATGAAACTCAAATGCATTCAACAAAGCGAATTGAATCAAAATGAAACTCAAATGCATTCAACAAAGCTAATTGAATCAAATTTAAGTAAAATGAAGTCAAACAAAGCTAATTAAATGAAATTCATGTCAAATGAAGTCAAACAAAGCTAATTGAATCAAATTCAAGTTAAATTATGTCAAATAAAGCTAAATGAATAAAATTAAAGTTAAATGAAGTCAAACCAAGCTAATTGAAATCAAATGAAAATCAAATAAAGTCAAACATAGCTAATAGAATCAAATGAAATTCAAATGCATTCAACAAAGCTAATTGAATCAAATTAAAGTAAAATAAAGTCAAACAAAACTTATTGAATCAAATGCATTCAATAAAGCTAATTGAATCAAATGAAACTCAAATGCATTCAACAAAGCTAATTGAATCCAATTAAAGTCAAATAAAGTCAAACAATGCTAATTGAATCAAATTAAAGTTAAATGAAGTCAAACCAAGCAAATTGAATCAAATGAAAGTCAAATAAATTCAATCTTAGCTAATACAATGAAATGAAACTCAAATGCATTCAACAAAACTAATTGAATCAAATGAAACTTAAATGCATTCAACAAAGCTAAGAACAAATAAAATTCAAAATGTATTCAACAAAGCTAATTGAATCAAATGAAACTCAAATGCATTCAACAAAGCAAATTGAATCAAATTAAAGTAAAATAAAGTTAAACAAAGCTAATTGAATCAACTAAAAGTCAAATGAAGTCAAACAAAGCTAATTGAATCGAATGAAAGTCAAACAAAGTCAAACATAGCTAATAGAATCAAATGAAACTCAAATGCATTCAACAAAGCTAGTTGAATCAAATGAAATTCAAATGCATTCAACAAAGCTAATTGAATCAAATGATACTCAAATACATTCAACAAAGCTAATTAAATCAAATAAAAGTAAAATGAAGTCAAACATAGCTAATTGAATCAAATGGAACAAAAATGCATTCATCAAAGCTAATTGAATTACATGAAACTCAAATGCATTCAACAAAGCTAATTGAATCAAAATGAAACTCGAATGCATTCAACAAAGCTAATTGAATCAAATTTAAGTAAAATGAAGTCAAATTAAGCTAATTGAATCAAATGAAACTCAAATGCATTCAACAAAGCTAATTGAATCAAAATAAAACTCAAATGCATTCAACAAAGCTAATTGAATCTAATTTAATTAAAATGAAGTCAAACAAAGCTAAATAAATCAAATTCAAGTCAAATGAAGTCAAACAATGCTAATTGAATCATATTCAAGTCATATGGAGTCAAATAAAGCTAATTGAATAAAATTAAAGCTAAATGAAGTCAAACCTAGCTAATTGAAATCAAATGAAAGTCAAATAAAGTCAAACATAGCTAATAGAATCAAATGAAACTCAAATGCAATCAACAAAGCTAATTGATTCAAATGAAATTCTAATGCATTCAACAAAGCTAATTGTATCAAGTGAAAGTCAAATGAAGTCAAATAAAGCTAATTGAATTAGATAAAACTCAAATACATTCAACAAAGCTAATTGAATTAAATGAAACTCAAATGCATTCAACAAAGCTAATTGTGTCAAATTAAAGTAAAATGAAGTCAAACTAAGCTAATTGAATCAAGTTAAAGTAGAATGAAGTCAAACAAAGTTAATTGAATCAAATGAAAGTCAAATGAAGTCAAACATAGCTAATTGAATCAAATGAAAGTCAAGTAAACTCAAACATAGCTAATAGAATCAAATGAAACTCAAATGCATTCAACAAAGTTAATTGAATCAAATGATACTCAAATGCATTCAACAAAGCTAATTGAATCAAATGAAAGTCAAATGAAGTCAAACATAGCTAATTGAATCAAATGGAACTCAAATGCATTCAACAAAGCTAATTGAATCACATGAAACTCAAATGCATTCAACAAAGCAAATTGTATCAAATGAAAGTCAAATGAAGTCAAATAAAGCGAATTGAATTAAATGAAACTCAAATGCATTCAACAAAGCTATTTGAATCAAAATGAAACTCAAATGGATTCAACAAATGCATTCAACAAAGCTAATTGTATCAAATGAAAGTCAAATGAAGTCAAACAAAGCTAATTGAATCAAATGAAAGTCAAACAAAGTCAAACATAGCTAATAGAATCAAATAAAACTCAAATGCATTCAATAAAGCTAATTGAATCAAATTAAAGTAAAATGAAGTCAAATGAAGTCAAACAAAACTAATTGAATCAAATGAAAGTCAAACAAAGTCAAACATAGCTAATAGAATCAAATGAAACTCAATTGCATTCAACAAAGCTAATTGAATCAAATGATACTCCAATGCATTCAACAATGCTAATTGAATCAAATGAAAGTCAAATAAAGTCAAACATAGCTAATTGAATTAAATGGAACTCAAATACATTCAACAAAGCTAATTGAATCACATGAAACTCAAATGCATTCAACAAAGCTAATTGTATCAAATGAAAGTCAAATGAAGTCAAATAACGCGAATTGAATCAAATGAAACTCAAATGCATTCAACAATGCTAATTGAATCAAAATGAAACTCAAATGCATTCAACAAAGCTAATTGTATCAAATGAAAGTCAAATGAAGTCAAATTAAGCTAATTGAATCAAATGAAACTCAAATGCATTCAACAAAGCTAATTGAATCAAAATGAAACTCAAATGCATTCAACAAAGCTAATTGAATCTAATTTAATTAAAATGAAGTCAAACAAAGCTAATTAAATCAAATTCAAGTCAAATGAAGTCAAACAAAGCTAATTGACTCATATTCAAGTCATATGAATTCAAATAAAGCTAATTGAATAAAATTAAAGTTAAATGAAGTCAAACCTAGCTAATTGAAATCAAATGAAAGTCAAATAAAGTCAAACATAGCTAATAGAATCAAATGAAACTCACATGCAATCAACAAAGCTAATTGAATCAAATGAAATTCAAATGCATTCCACAAAGCTAATTGTATCAAATGAAAGTAATTAACTAAGGACTTTCTCTTTATCTGAATTAAACAAATACAACCTATTATGTGATTAACTCACATGTAAGTAATTAACTCACGAATTAAAATTTCTCTTTATCTGAATGAAACAAATACAACCTATATCTATATATATAAGGACGAAAAACAAATTCCTACTATGTGATACGAACACACTTCAATAAAGAATTGCGTTTACGATAGTTGAATGATAAACTAAAAAGCCTCCACTTAAAGTTTACGATTCGGTTTATAACTAAGGAAATGAATCTCCACTCTCTTCCTCAATTACGGTTTTAATTAACAAAGAACGAGAATCTCCACTCTCGAATATATCAATTAGTTTGACTTTCTCGTAGTTTGACCTCCCAAGAAAATCGGTTCAAAGATTGAATAAAAACCACGGTTTTTAATCTTTAACACAACGTGTTTTAATTGAAGCACAAAGCTTAAATTTCAATAATCCAATCAGCCCTCTCTTTTATGATCACCATTACATATAATTACAAGCTAATCAATCCCAAAAAGATCTAAGTACCAAAGAGATTAAACAAAGAAATTAAACAACAAATATCTCTTAATCCAACAAAGATGTAAGAAGGAATAGTGTTGTTGTGTGTTTTGTTGACTTTGGGGCAAGGAGGGCCGGCTTTCATCACCAAGTGGGGGGGGGGTTTCTCTTAGCTTGCAAGTAAAGCTTCAAATATATCTCCAAGAACCCCCTTTCACATGTCCCAAGTTTGATTCGCATCCCCACGCATGGTTCGTCCCATATTACAACTTACGCTAAACACAATAATTCCGGGTTTACAAAATCGAAAATTACAAAAACGTTAATTAAACTAACTAGCTTAATTAACTTCCTTTCCTACGTTGCTCAACATATTTAAACTAGTACCAATCCTTAAACCGTGAATTTCTCCCTTGTTGTGATTGAGATTAGTACTTAGTAGAATTTCGGAACTAGCAACTAATTTCGGATCATCCTCTCCTTCTTCAAAAGGAATTGTCCTCAATTCTTGCACATCGTTATCGTCTAAATAGGGGGATAAGTCCCCTACGTTGAATGTTGCTGTCACGCCATAGTCTCCGGGAAGGTCTATTTTGTAAGCATTGTTTCCGTAACGATCAAGAACCTTGAAAGGTCCTTCAGCTCGGGGCATGAGTTTATGCTTTCTTTTACTTGGAAACCTCTCCTTCCTCAAGTGTATCCACACCAAATCTCCCGGAGCAAACAACCTCGGTTTTCGGCTTTTGTTTGCTTTTTTCTTGTACATCTCATTGGCCTTTTCGATGTTGGTGCGTATTTCTTTGTGAACCTTCACCATTGTTTCAGCTTGTTGCCTAGCATCTCCGTGGACATAAGAGTCTTTAGGCAACGAAATAAGATCAATAGGTACATACGGATTTACCCCATATACCACTTCGAACGGTGAATGTCTTGTTGCAAAAGTGGGAGTCCTATTGTAAGCAAACTCTGCATGGCATAGCTTGACATCCCAATCTTTCCCGGTCTTGCTCACTAAGCCCCTTAACAAGGTGCCTAGAGTTCGATTAGTCACTTCTGTTTGACCGTCAGTTTGGGGGTGATGTGAAGTACTAAACAGCAACTTAGTACCCATCATCCTCCACAGGGACCTCCAAAAATGACTCAAAAACTTGCTATCTCGATCCGAGACAATAGTTTTTGGTATTCCATGTAGACGAACAATTTCCCAGAAATATAAACAAGAAACGTTAATAGCATCTTCTGTTTTATGGCAAGGCACAAAGTGTGCCATTTTTGAGAAACGGTCCACCACCACCATGACCGAATCCTTCCCTCTTTGCGTTCTCGGAAGTGCAACGATGAAATCCATACTAACATCCTCCCAAGGCCTCTCCGGTACTGGTAAAGGAGTATACAACCCCTTATGGAACGTGCTTTTGGCTCTTTGACAAACACCGCAACGAGCCAAAACAGCGTGCACTTCCTTGATCATATGAGGCCAAGAAAAATGTTCTTGTAATAACTCCATGGTTTTGGTAACGCCAAAATGGCCAGCCAAACCGCCACCATGAGCTTCTCTTATGAGCAAATCACGAACGGGACATTTGGGAACACAAAGTTTGTTCCCCTTGCACAAGAACCCCTCCATTTGATGATAATGGTCTTTTGGACCATCTTTGGTAGCCACGAACAGATCTCGTGTCCCCTCATCAAGAACATAAAATTCTTTAATCAGTTCAGACCCAAGCACTTTGGAATCCACCATATTAAGCAATAGGTGTCTCCGAGATAAAGCATCAGCTACCACGTTAGCTTTTCCGGCTTTGTACTTGGCAACAAAGTTGAACGATTGTAAGAACTCTACCCATTTAGCATGACGAGCCCTAAGCTTATGTTGTCCATGAATATATTTCAGTGATTCATGATCGGAATGAAGAACAAAAGCTTGTGGTCGTAAATAGTGACTCCAATGATTAAGAGATCTAACCATGGCGTAAAACTCTTTATCATAAGTGGAATAATTCAACTTAGCCTGATTTAATTTCTCGCTAAAATACGCAATAGGCTTGCCACATTGAATTAAAACAGCCCCAATACCCGTTCCACTTTCATCACACTCAACTTCAAATGGTTTTGCAAAATCAGGTAAAGCTAGGATAGGCGTTTTACACATTTTCTCTTTTACAAGTTCAAACGCCTTTTGAGCTACGTCACTCCATACAAATTTCCCATGTTTAGTGCATTCAGTTATAGGAGCTAATAAAGTGCTGAAATTGTTTATAAACCTCCTATAAAACGAAGCTAAACCATGAAAAGATCTCACCTCGGTGATAGTTGTAGGAATCGGCCAAGAAGAAATTGCTTCAACTTTGGATGGATCCACCTTCACCCCTTCATCCGAAATTATGAACCCAAGGAAGCCAATCTCTCTTTGCATGAACGTGCACTTTTCAAGCTTCCCATACAGTTTTTGTTCTTTCAAAACTTCGAACACTTGTTGCAAATGATTTAAATGATCTTCCTTGTTAGCACTGAAAACAAGAATATCATCCAAATATACAACTACGAACTTTCCCAAAAACGGCCTAAGTACTTCATTCATCAATCTCATGAATGTACTAGGGGCATTTGTGAGACCAAATGGCATAACAAGCCATTCATACAACCCATACTTCGTGCTGAAAGCCGTTTTCCACTCATCTCCCTCCTTCATGCATATTTGGTGGTATCCACTTCTCAAATCAATTTTCGAAAACAACTTGGATCCACTCAACTCATCTAGCATGTCATCTAATTTAGGGATGGGAAATCTGTACTTTATGGTGATGTTATTCACAGCACGGCTATCAATACACATCCTCCATGAACCGTCTTTTTTTGGCACAAGCAAAGCCGTAACGGCACACGGACTTTTGCTCTCTCTCACGTAACCTTTGTCCATTAATTCACTGATTTGGCTTTGTAATTCCTCACTCTCTTTGGGATTATATCTATAGGAAGGCTTATTTGGAATTGGTGCTCCGGGAATGAGATCAATTTGTTGTTCAATTCCACGTTTAGGAGGTAGGCCATTTGGTAGGTCATTAGGGAATACATCTCCAAACTCCTCCAACAACTCCCTCAAATGTGGATCCTCAACGTCCACTCCCTCATTCACCTCCTTGGCAACCAGAATATACACCAACTGATTTTCCTCCAACTCCCTCTCGAATCGTTTTCTCCCCAAGAACACACCACTACATAGACTCTTGCCTCCATCTATAATCAACGTGCAAATCTTGCCTCCAATGGTGCACCTTGTATGAAAAATAGACTCTCGTTGCCTTAGCTCTTCATGATCAACATTGCTACTTAAGGCTCTTCGAACCACTAAACATTCTCCTTCATCAGGACCGAATGTTTCTTCCTCCTTAATATCTCCTTGCCACTCCGTATTCTCCTCCTCAATCTCCTCTTCTTCATCTCCGTGACAGGCATTGTATTCCATCAAAGTCACCACTTTCTTATTAGGGCATTCAGATGCTATATGGCCCAAGCCTTGGCACCTAAAGCATCTCCTCCCAACTTTGGTTGCACTAGGAGTAGAAGGAGTAATGTAGGGGGGTTTAGAAGTGTTTGTTTGTGGATTCTTGGGAGTGAAAGGGGCGGTTTTGGTAAAGGGACGTGAGGTCTCACCTTTACTTTTGGGTTTATTTTGTTTTTCTACCTTGTGAGCAAGAAGAACAAGTTCTTCTAGGGTAGAGTAGTGGTGGAGTTCCACTATGTTGGCGATCTTGGGGTCTAAACCTCCAAGGAACCTCACCAATGTTTGAGGTTCATCCTCATGCACTTCACACTTCATGAGGTAAGCTTCAAAGTCTCTAGCATAGACTTCGACAGAACTCGAACCTTGTTGCAAGTGATGGAACTTTGCAAAGTTCTCTTGCACGTAGTAGGTGGGTAGGAACTTTTGTTTTAGGAGCTTTTTCATCTTCTCCCATGAACGCACCTTCTCCTTACCTTGGCGTTCTCTCTTACTACAAACACTAGCTCACCAAGTTGATGCATACTTCCTAAGCTTCAATGCGACCAACTTGACCCTCTTATCCTCCGGTACTTGTTTATAGTCAAAAACCCTCTCTACGGTTCTTAACCATTCTACAAACTCATCAGTGTCGAGTTTGCCATCATAATCAGGTATGTCTACCTTGATGTCATTGGAGGGTCGAGAGTTATTTCTCCTTGGAAGCAAAGTAGTGTCACTAGCTTCACCTTCCGAGTCATCATCACCCCTTTGCCTAGTGAGCCGAACTGAAAGTTGCCTCACTTGGTCTTGAAGTAATGCCATTCGAGCATTGCTTTCCCTCCTTTCTTCCTATAGTAATCTCATAGTCTCACGCCAACCACTAGGGGGTTGATCTCCTTCCTCCATTGATAGGATTAACAATTAGGGCTGATTTAGGTAGGTTTTTGGATTTGCGGTTTGTGGTGGTGGTTTGGGACGAAGTTGGGGTTGTGTTGGAGTTTAATGGGGATAAAAATAGGTAGGATATGAGCGTAGCTCTGATACCAAGATGATGTATGTTCGTACATACAAGTAGGAACACACAAATATGAGATAAAAACAAGCTAAGGAAGAACCGAAGCTTCCCTCAACTTGGGCGTGAATTCTAGCTTCAAAGAGATACAGAAACACCACTCAATGAAATTAGAACTTCCTAAGATCACAAATTAACTTGCCAAGATTAATTAAGCAAAGGACGAATTTCTTATAAGTTTCCAATCCAAGAAACGCCAAAGCTAATTGAATCCAATGAAAATCAAATGCATTCAACAAAGCTAATTGAATCAAATGAAACTCAAATGCATTCAACAAAGCTAATTGATTCAAATTAAAGTCAAATAAAGTCAAACAAAACTTATTGAATCAAACGAAACTCAAATGCATTCAATAAAGCTAATTGAATCAAAATGAAACTCAAATGCATTCAACAAAGCTAATTGAATCAAATTAAATTAAAATAAAGTCAAACAAAGCTAATTGAATCAAATTCAAGTCAAATGAAGTCAAAAAACGCTAATTGGATCAAATAAAAGTCAAATAAAGTCAAACATAGCTAAATGAATCAAATGAAAATCAAATGCATTCAACAAAGCTAATTGAATCAAATGAAATTCAAATGCATTCAACAAAACTAATTGATTCAAATTAAAGTCAAATGAAGTCAAACAAAACTTATTGAATCAAATGAAACTCAAATGCATTAAATAAAGCTAATTGAATCAAATGATCCTCAAATACATTCAACAAAGCTAATTGAATTATATTAAAGTAAAATGAAGTCAAACAAAGCTAATTGAATCAAATGAAACTCAAATGTATTCAACAAAGCAAATTGAGTCAAATGAAACTCAAATGTATTCTACAAAGCTAATTGAATCAAATTTAAGTCAAATTAAGTCAAACAAAGCTAATTGAATTAAACTAAAGTTAAATGAAGTGAAACAAAGTTAATTGAATCAAATGAAAGTCAAATGAAGTCACACATAGCTAATAGAATCAAATGAAACTCAAATGCATTCAACAAAGCTAATTGAATCAAATTAAATGCAAATGCATTCAACAAAGCTAATTGAATCAAATGAAACTCAAATGCATTCAACAAAGCTAATTGAATCAAATTAAAGTAAAATGAAGTCAAACAAAGCTAATTGAATCAAATGAAAGTCAAATAAAGTCAAACAAAGCTAATTAAATCAAATGAATATCAAACAAAGTCAAACATTGCTAATAGAATCAATCGAAACTTAAATGCATTCAACAAAGTTAATTGAATCAAATGATACTCAAATACATTCAACAAAGCTAATTGAATCAAAATGAAAGTCAAATGAAGTCAAACATAGCTAATTGTATCAAATGGAACTTAAATGCATTCAACAAAGCTAATTGTATCAAATTAAAGTCAAATGAAGTCAAATAAAGCTAATTGAATCAAACGAAACTTAAATGCATTCAACAAAGCTAATTGAATCAAATAAATCTCAAATGCATTCAACAAATCTAATTGAATCAAATGAAACTCAAATACATTCATCAAAGCTAATTGAATCAAATTAAAGTAAAAAGAAGTAAAAGAAAGCTAATTGAATCAAATAAAGTCAAACAAATCTAATTGTATCAAATGAAAGTCAAATGAAGTCCAATAAAGCTAATAGAATCAAATGAACCTCAAATGCATTCAACAAAGCTAATTGAATCAAATTTAAGTCAAATTAAGTCAAACAAAGCTAATTGAATTAAACTAAAGTTAAATGAAGTGAAACAAAGTTAATTGAATCAAATGAAAGTCAAATGAAGTCACACATAGCTAATAGAATCAAATGAAACTCAAATGCATTCAACAAAGCTAATTGAATCAAATTAAATGCAAATGCATTCAACAAAGCTAATTGAATCAAATGAAACTCAAATGCATTCAACAAAGCTAATTGAATCAAATTAAAGTAAAATGAAGTCAAACAAAGCTAATTGAATCAAATGAAAGTCAAATAAAGTCAAACAAAGCTAATTAAATCAAATGAATATCAAACAAAGTCAAACATTGCTAATAGAATCAATCGAAACTTAAATGCATTCAACAAAGTTAATTGAATCAAATGATACTCAAATACATTCAACAAAGCTAATTGAATCAAAATGAAAGTCAAATGAAGTCAAACATAGCTAATTGTATCAAATGGAACTTAAATGCATTCAACAAAGCTAATTGTATCAAATTAAAGTCAAATGAAGTCAAATAAAGCTAATTGAATCAAACGAAACTTAAATGCATTCAACAAAGCTAATTGAATCAAATAAATCTCAAATGCATTCAACAAATCTAATTGAATCAAATGAAACTCAAATACATTCATCAAAGCTAATTGAATCAAATTAAAGTAAAAAGAAGTAAAAGAAAGCTAATTGAATCAAATAAAGTCAAACAAATCTAATTGTATCAAATGAAAGTCAAATGAAGTCCAATAAAGCTAATAGAATCAAATGAACCTCAAATGCATTCAACAAAGCTAATTGAATCAAAAGAAACTCAAATGCATTTCAACAAAGCTAATTGAATCAAATTAAAGTAAAATGAAGTCAAACAAAGCTAATTGAATAAAATGAAACTCAAATGCATTCAACAAAGCTAATTGAATCAAAGGAAACTCAAATGCATTCAACAAAGCTAATTGATTCAAATTAAAGTCAAATGAAGTCAAACAAAACTTATTGATAAAAATGAAACTCAAATGCATTCAACAAAGCGAATTGAATCAAATGAAACTCAAATACATTCAACAAAGCTAATTGAATCAACTGAAACTCAAATGCATTCAACAAAGCTAATTGAATCAAATGAAACTCAAATGCATTCAACAAAGCTAATTGATTCAAATTAAAGTCAAATGAAGTCAAACAAAACTTATTGAATCAAATGAAACTCAAATGCATTCAATAAAGCTAATTGAATCAAATGAAACTCAAATTCATTCAACAAAGATAATTGAATCAAATTAAAGTCAAATGAAGTCAAACAAAGCTAATTGAATCAAATGAAAGTCAAATGAAGTCAAACATAGCTAAATGAATCAAATGAAACTCAAATGCATGCAACAAAGCTAATTGAATCAAATGAAAATCAAATGCATTCAACAAAGCTAATTGAATCAAATGAAACTCAAATGCATTCAACAAAGATAATTGATTCAAATTAAAGTCAAATAAAGTCAAACAAAACTTATTGAATCAATTGAAACTCAAATGCATTCAATAAAGCTAATTGAATCAAAATGAAACTCAAATGCATTCAACAAAGCTAATTGAATCAAATTAAATTAAAATAAAGTCAAACAAAGCTAATTGAATCAAATTCAAGTCAAATGAAGTCAAAAAACGCTAATTGGATCAAATAAAAGTCAAATAAAGTCAAACATAGCTAAATAAATCAAATGAAAATAAAATGCATTCAACAAAGCTAATTAAATCAAATGAAACTCAAATGCATTCAACAAAGCTAATTGATTCAAATTAAAGTCAAATGAAGTCAAACAAAACTTATTGAATCAAATGAAACTCAAATGCATTAAATAAAGCTAATTGAATCAAATGATCCTCAAATACATTCAACAAAGCTAATTGAATCATATTAAAGTAAAATGAAGTCAAACAAAGCTAATTGAATCAAATGAAACTAAAATGTATTCAACAAAGCAAATTGAGTCAAATGAAACTCAAATGCATTCTACAAAGCTAATTGAATCAAATTTAAGTCAAATTAAGTCAAACAAAGCTAATTGAATTAAATTAAAGTTAAATGAAGTGAAACAAAGTTAATTGAATAAAATGAAAGTCAAATGAAGTCACACATAGCTAATAGAATCAAATGAAACTCAAATGCATTCAACAACACTAATTGAATCAAATAAAATTCAAATGCATTCAACAAAGCTAATTGAATAAAATGAAACTCAAATGCATTGAACAAAGCTAATTGAATCAAATTAAAGTAAAATGAAGTCAAACAAAGCTAATTGAATCAAATGAAAGTCAAATAAAGTCAAACAAAGTTAATTAATTCAAATGAATATCAAACAAAGTCAAACATTGCTAATAGAATCAATCGAAACTTAAATGCATTCAACAAAGTTAATTGAATCAAATGATACTCAAATACATTCAACAAAGCTAATTGAATCAAAATGAAAGTCAAATGAAGTCAAACATAATTGAATCAAATGGAATTTAAATGCATTCAACAAAGCTAATTGTATCAAATTAAAGTCAAATGAAGTCAAATAAAGCTAATTGAATCAAATGAAACTTAAATGCATTCAACAAAGCTAATTGAATCAAATAAATCTCAAATGCATTCAACAAATCTAATTGAATCAAATGAAACTCAAATGAATTCATCAAAGCTAATTGAATCAAATTAAAGTAAAAAGAAGTAAAAGAAAGCTAATTGAATCAAATGAACCTCAAATGCATTCAACAAAGCTAATTGAATCAAATGAAACTCAAATGCATTTCAACAAAGCTAATTGAATCAAATTAAAGTCAAATGAAGTCAAACATAGCTAATTGAATCAAATGGAACTTAAATGCATTCAACAAATCTAATTATATCAAATTAAAGTCAAATGAAGTCAAATAAAGCTAATTGAATCAAACGAAACTTAAATGCATTCAACAAAGCTAATTGAATCAAATAAATCTCAAATGCATTCAACAAATCTAATTGAATCAAATGAAACTCAAATGCATTCATCAAAGCTAATTGAATCAAATTAAAGTAAAAAGAAGTAAAACAAAGCTAATTGAATCAAATAAATCAAACAAATCTAATTGTATCAAATGAAAGTCAAATGAAGTCCAATAAAGCTAATAGAATCAAATGATCCTCAAATCCATTCAACAAAGCTAATTGAATCAAATGAAACTCAAATGCATTTCAACAAAGCTAATTGAATCAAATTAAAGTAAAATGAAGTCAAACAAATCTAATTGAATCAAATGAAAGTCAAACAAAGTCAAACATAGCTAATTGAATCAAATGAAAATCAAATGCATTCAACAAAGCTAATTGAATTAAATGAAACTCAAATGCATGAAACAAAGCTAATTTAATCAAATTCAAGTCAAATGAAGTCAAACAAATCTAATTGAATTATATGAAAGTCAAATGAAGTCAAATAAAGCTAATTGAATCAAATGAAACTCAAATGCATTTAACAAAGCTAATTGAATCAAATGAAACTCAAATGCATTTTACAAATCTAATTGATTCAAATTAAAGTCAAATGAAGTCAAATAAAACTTATTGAATCAAATGAAACTGAAATGCATTCAGTAAAGCTAATTGAATCAAATGAAACTCAAATCCATTCAACAAAGCTAATTGAATCAAATAAAAGTCAAATGAAGTCAAACATAGCTAATTGAATCAAATGGAACTCAAATGCATTCAACAAAGCTAATTGAATCAAATTAAAGTCAAATGCATTAACCAAAGCTAATTGAATCAAATGGTAGTCAAATGAAGTCACACATAGCTAATTGAATCAAATGGAACTCAAATGCATTCAACAAAGCTAATTGAATCAAATTAAAGTAAAATGAAGTCAAACAAAGCTAATTGAATCAAATGAAAGTCAAATAAAGTCAAACAAAGCTAATTAAATCAAATGAATATCAAACAAAGTCAAACATTGCTAATTGAATCAATCGAAACTTAAATGCATTCAACAAAGTTAATTGAATCAAATGATACTCAAATACATTCAACAAAGTGTTGTATGCATGACTAGCAAGTGACACATACAAGGTTTAAGATAATTTGTTGATAGAACAAGTTTCGGACTTAAATGAATTAAACCCAAAACTCGAGCAACTCTAGCTAACTCAAAGATAAGGCACACCACTTTGATTTATCTAAAGGTCCTAAGATCACCACTTAACATGCTAAGTTAAGCTAGCATAGGCGAATTCAAGTGTTTCCAATCCAAGAAACGAAATGAAGACAAGTGTGAATACTCACGCTTTTTCAACATAAAAATTCTCTAGTCAGTTCTCATTGATTTCAATTGCTTTTATAGTACAACCTAAGTATTACAACTGAAGTTTTGATAATTAAAATTAAAGAAATAAGCCACGTAATTAGGGCCACTAACAGCATTAATAACCGGCACTAACTAACAACTAGAAAGCTGAAAATACTAGCAACTAACTCCTACAAATAAGGTGCCTAATCTTCAGCATGTTGCACGCCATTTGAAAGGTGGTTAGAAGCTCCTTGATGCACGTCCCACTCTCCTACAATCAAGGGAGTTTGTTGAAGATGCTTGGCTGCCACTTCACACGTCCATACTTAACTCATTTTGCACGTTCAAAGCCACGCCCTCCATACACTCCTTGTTTGTAGTAACTTAATGCACATCATTACATCCTATTCGAATGAATTACATAACTAACTCGATTACATCAATCACTTACATAATTCGGATTTAATTGAAAACAAACAACTCTAACTTATTCAATCTCCTAAGAACAAGAAAGAAAAGAAAGCACTAAGAAACCATACTAACAAAGGACTCTAAAGAAGAATCAATGCTAGTAAGAACCTAACCATGAAAGATAATGTGAATGGTTTCTCCAACCAAACTAATGACCTTGTAATCCTTGACAAGAAGCAATGAAGAGGCCACGCCATCATCCTCCTCTTTCGAGAGAAGTTTGTCCTCAAACTTGGAATAGAACCTTCATCTTCATAAAAAGGACTAAGATCACTTACATTAAATGTCACGAGACTCCATAATCACCAGGAAGTTCAAGCTTGTATGCATTATTGTTCACTTTCTCAAGAACTTTGAATGGACCATCACTTCTAGGACCGACTTTAGAACGCCTCTTTGAGGGAAATCGCTCTTGCTCAAATGGATCCAAACTAAATCACCTTGATTGAACCGCACATCTTTTTTCTTCTTGTCCATACGACGCTGAGTGTCTCATTTGCTTTGATGATCCTTGCACGAACTACTTCATGTAGCTTCTGATTTCCCTTGCCTGCTCATGAGCTACTTGACTGAATTTATTGTGAATAGGCAAAGGGGAGAGATCAAGAGGAGTGGAAGGGTTAATGCCATAGACAATTGCAAAAGGACTCAAACCCGTGACCTTATGAGGAACTCCGATTATATGCAAACTCCGCATGAGGAAGCATGTCTTCCCATTGACGAGGATTCTTGGTAGCCAATGCCCTCAAGAAAGTGCCTAAGGTGCGATTGGTCACCCCGCTGGCCATCCGTTTCGAGGGTGGCTGGGAGGTACCGAATTTGAGCTTGGTCCCCATTTTCTTCCACAAAGTTAACCAAAAGTGGCTTAAAAACTTTGTATCTCTATCACTTACCATGCTTCGAGGGATTCCATGGAGGCGAACTACCTCTTTGAAGTACAACAATGTCGTTTGAACCGCATCATGAGTGGTATGGCTTGGAATGAAGTGAGCCATTTTGGAGAATCTATCAACTACCACCATGATAGCATCCTCGTGGTGTTGAGCTCTTGGCAGCCCCGTGATGAAGTCGAGACTTACGTCTTCCCAAGGTGCTTCGAGGAGTTGGTAATGGCATGTAAAGGCCCTGGGGTAGAGAATGACCCTTAGCTCTTCGACACACTAAACACCTTCGAATGATATACTCAACATCACGCGTTAGCTTTGGCCAATAAAAATAATCACTCACCATTGTTGGAGTCTTTTCAATGCCGAAATGCCCCCGCTAATCCTCCTTCATGGAACTCTTGATTAGAGTTTCTAACACTATGCTTTGGCACACACAACCTAGTTCTTCTTGAAAAGAAAACCATCAAAGATATGATAGTCTCCTTGAAGCATGAACTCGACATTTCTCCCATAAATCACCAAAATCGGATCATCTTTGTAATCTTCCTTCAATACCTCGAGACCAATGACTCGACCCTTTAGTGGATCCTAAGCAATGCATACTTCCTTGATAAAGCGCCGGCTCCCTTATTCATTTTTCCAGCATTTGTGTTTCGATTACAAAATGGAAAGCTTGAATAGTCTCGACCCATTTAGCATGTCTAGGTTGAAGTTTTTGTCAAGCTTTGAAGATACTTGAGAGCCTCGTGGTCGAATGAAGGATAAACTCCTGGCGATCAAGTAATGGCGCCAATGTTCAAGAGATCTCACAAGGGCATAGAATTCCTTGTCATAGGTGGAATATTTGCGTTTTGCCTCATTGAGTTTTTCACCGAAATAGGCTATTGGACGTCCATTTTGAGAGAGAACCGCCCCAATACCTACTCCTGATGCATCACACTCTACTTCAAAAATATCTTCGAAGTTTGGAAGGGCAAGAACAGGAGCCGTAGTGAGCCTCCTCTAACTTCTTCAAAGGCAGCTTGGGCTTGATCATTCCATTGGAATTGCTTCAACTTGGTTAGCTCGGTGATTTGGTGCCATGAGGGAGCTAAAGTCTCGAACAAACCTCCTATAGAAGGAAGCTAATCCATGGAAGCTCCTAACTTGATAGATGGAGCTAGGAACCGCCCAATCTTGGATGGCTTGGATCTTCTTTTCATCTACTTCAATACCTGCACGAGAGACTAGAAAACCAAGAAAAGTTACTTCGATTAGAAAAGAAGTGGCATTTCTCCAAGTTTCCATAGAGTTTTTCTCCTTCAAGCACTTTCAACACTTGCTGCAAGTGCCCCACATGTTCCATCTCGGCCTTATAAACCAAAATATCATCAAAGTAGACTACCACGAATCTACCCAAAAATGGCTTCAAAGTTTGGTTCATAAGCCGCATGAAAGTGCTTGGAGCATTCGACAAGCCAAAAGGCATCACTAGCCATTCATACAAACCTCCCTTGTCTTGAAGGTCGCTTTTCCACTCATCTCCTTCATGTATTCGGATTTGATGATACCCACTCCTTAGGTCTATTTTTAGAGAAGACCTTAGCACCATGTAAATCATCCAATAGATCATTTAACCTAGGAATAGGAAAACGATACTTAATGGTGATTTTATTGATGGCCCTACTATCAACACACATGCGCCATTCTCCATTCTTCTTTGGGTACAAGTAAGGTAGGCACAAAGACAAGGGCTTAATGACTCTCGAATCATTCCTTTAGATAACAACTCCTCCACTTGCCTCCTAATCTCCTCGCTCCTTGGGTGGTCCTATAGGCCGGTTTGTCGGGAAGGCTAGCACCGGGGGATAAGGTCGATTTTATGTTGTATGTCACGCTTTTGGAGGTAGGCCAGGGGGTATTTGTGGTGGAAAACGTGAGCATATTGATCAAGTAAAGGCGTGAGCAAAGGGTGTGTCGGCTCTGTGGTGTTGGTATTTCGCCTAGGCCACTCAAGATCAACTCCTCGAAAGAGTTGTATTCTTGATGATCGATTTCATCAAGGTTGTGAGGGATAAGGTTTTCTTGCTTTGATGGCTTTGTTTGCTCGGGTAGCTTGGGAATGAGAGGGGTAAGGGTGATTCTTTTTGTGATCTTTTGTGAAGGAATAAGTATTTTTATAGCCATCATGATTCACTCTTTTATCAAACATCCATGGTCGTCCAAGGAGCACATGACAAGCGCCCATGGGAATCACATCACACCACAACCCCTCTTCATAAGTTCGACTACTAAAGGAAAGTAAAACACGTGAAGTTACATGTAATCCTTTTCCTTGATTAAGCCATTGAATTATATAAGGTGAGGGACGAGGGTTGGTTGTTAAATTCAGCTTAGTTACAAGAGTTTGAGAAGCAACATTGGTACAACTTCCGCCATCTATAATCAATGAACATACCTTTCCTCCAATTGTGCATCGAGTGTGAAAGATAGCTTCTCTTTGTAGTTGGTCCTCTTGGGATAGGTAGATTACTAAGATTGCGTCTTACTACCAAGCATTCTCCTTCATCTGGTCCAACAACTCGTCCTTCTTCATACTCCTCCCGGGATTCCTCCTCCTCTTCTTGATCAGCAAATACATCCTCCAAGGCTTCATATTCCGCAAGGCTGATCACCTTCTTGTTAGGGACACTCCGCCTGCAATGTGCCCTAGGCCTTGGCACCTATAACATCTCCTCGGTGCCTTGCCTAAGGAAGGGATAGTGTCGATTTTTGTGTTTGGTTTAGGAGTATAGGTGGTAGGTTGGTTAGGCTTTTGAGTAGTAGGAGTCGGCTTAGTATATGGTGTGGTTTTGGTAAAGGTGCGAGGCATCCCATTTACCTTTTCCTTTAGTCTTTTGTCGTCTCCACCTCGTGGGCTAACAAGACTAACTCCTCTAATGTAGTGTAGGTGAAGCTCCACTACATCGGCTATTTCCGAGGCTCCAATCCTCCAAGGAAACGAACCAACGCTTGTGGTTCATCCTCCTCACATCACACTTCATCAAATAAAGTTTCAAATTCTCGAGCATAGTCTTCTACACTCGAAGTTCCTTTGTTAGTAAATGGTGGAACTTAGCAAAGTTCTCTTGGATATAGTATGTAGGAAGAAATTTTTGTTTGAGGAGTTTCCTCATTTTCTCCCACGTTTTCACCTTCTCCTTGCCCATTCTTTCTCTCTTGGTGCAAACACTAGCCCACCAAGTAGAGGCGTACTTGCGTAGCTTCAATGCAACAAGTTTAACCCTTTTTCTTCAGAACTTGCTTGTAATCAAAAACTCGCTCCACTGCTTCTTAGCCATTCAATGAAACCATCAGCGCCAAGTCTACCATCATAGTCGTGATATCAACCTTGATATCATTAGAAGTGTCCATGATTGGTGACTCCTCTGAACGGCATTTCTTGCTCAAAATTGAACAAGGTATGCTCGCTTCCCTTCATCCGAGAGATCCTTGCTCTTGATCTCCTCGATTGATTCTTAATCTCAATGAGAGTTGCCTAACTTGATCATGCACAACTCCATTCGAGCATTAGACTCTCTCTTTCTTCCTCTGGAGCCTCGAGGAATTCTCTCCACCTCCCGGGGATCGCTGGATGTAGCCATGGGTGGTGGTGGGTGTTTGATTGTGTTTGGGCGTGTGCTCAGGGTGTATTTAGGTTAGGAATTACTGTAGCTCTGATACAAGATGTTGTATGCGTGACTAGCAAGTGACACATACAAGGTTTAAGATAATTTGTTGATAGAACAAGTTTCTGACTTAAAGGAATTAAACCCAAAACTCGAAGCAACCCTAGCTAACTCAAAGATAAGGCACACCACTTTGATTTATCTAAAGGTCCTAAGATCACCACTTAACATGCTAAGTTAAGCTAGCATAGGCGAATTCAAGTGTTTCCAATCCAAGAAACGAAATGAAGACAAGTGTGAATACTCACGCTTTTTCGCCTCATAAAATTCTAGTTGTTCTCATTGATCTCAATTGCTTTTATAGTACAACCTAAGTATTACAACTGAAGTTTTGATAATTAAAATTAAAGAAATAAGCCACGTAATTAGGGCCACTAACAAAGACTAATAACCGGCACTAACTAACAACTAGAAAGCTGAAAAATACTAGCAACTAACTCCTACAAATAAGGTGCCTAATCTTCAAAGATGTTGCACGCCATTTGAAAGGTGGTTAGAAGCTCCTTGATGCACGCCCCACTCTCCCTACAATCAAGGGAGTTTGTTGAAGATGCTTGGCTGCCACTTCACACGCCCATACTAAGTGGTTCAAAAAGCCTTTAACTCCTTTTGCACGTTCAAAAGCCACGCCCTCCATACACTCCTTGTTTGTAGTAACTTAATGCACATCATTACATCCTATTCGAATGAATTACATAACTAACTCGATTACATCAATCACTTACATAATCCGGATTTAATTGAAAACAAACAACTCTAACTTATTCAATCTCCTAAGAACAAGAAAGAAAAAGAAAGCACTAAGAAACCATACTAACAAAGGACTCTAAAGAAGAATCAATGCTAGTAAGAACCTGACCATGAAAGATAATGTGAATGGTTTCTCCAACCAAACTAATGACCTTGTAATCCTCGACAAGAAGCAATGAAGAGGCCACGCCATCAATTAGATTTGTTGAATGCATTTGAGTTTCATTTGATTCAATTAGCTTTGTTGAATGCATTTGGAGTTTTATTTGATTCTATTAGCTATGTTTCGACTTCATTTTACTTTCATTTGATTCAATTAACTTAATTTGACTTCATTTCACTTTTAATTTAATTTAATTAGCTTTGTTTGACTAAATTTGACTTTTAATTTGATTCAATTAGCTTTGTAGAATGCATTTGAGTTTCATTTGACTCAATTAACATTGTTGAATACATTTGGAGTTTAATTTGATTCAATTAGCTTTGTTTAACTTCATTTGACTTTAATTTGAATCAATTAGCTTTATTAATGCATTCGAGTTTCATTTCGATTCAATTAGCTTTATAGAATCCATTCGAGTTTCATTTGATTCAATAAGTTTTGTTTGATTTTTATTTGACTTTAATTTGAATTAATTAGCTTTGTTGAATGCATTTGAGTTTCATTTGATTCAATTTGCTATGTTCGACTTCATTTGACTTTAATTTGATTCAATTAGCTTTGTTGAATGCATTTGAGTTTCATTTGATTCAATTAGCTTTGTTGAATGCATTTGATTTTCATTTGATTCATTTAGCTACGTTTGACTTCATTTGGACTTTCATTTGATTCAATTAGCTTTGTTTCGACTTTATTTTGACCGTATTTGATTCAATTAACTTTATTGAATCAATTTGTGTTTCGTTTGATTCAATTAGCTTTATTGAATGCATTTTGACTTTCATTTGATTCAATAAGTTTTGTATGACTTCATTTGACTTTAATTTGATTCTATTAGCTTTGTCAATTCATTCGAGTTTCATTTGATTCAATTAGCTTTGTTAATGCATTTGAGTTTCATTTCGATTCAATTGTTTGACTTCATTTGCCTTTAATTTGATTCAATTAGCTTTGTTGAATGCATTTGAGTTTCATTTAATTCAATTAGCTTTGTTGAATGCATTTGAAGTTTCATTTGATTCAATTAGCATTATCGAATGCATTTGAGTTTCATTTGATTCAATTAGCTTTGTCTGACTTCATTTGACTTAAATTTTATTCAATTAGCTTTGTTAACGTATTTGGAATTTCATTTGATTCAATTAGCTTTGTTGAATGCATTTGAGTTTCATTGATTCAATTAGCTTTGTTGCATGCATTCGAGTTTCATTTGATTCAATTAACTTTGCTGAATGCATTTATGTTTCATTTGATTCTATTAGCAATGTTCGACTTTGTTTGACATTCATTTGATATAATTAGCTTTGTTTGACTTTATTTGACTTTCATTTTGATTCAATTAGCTTTGTTTGACTTCATTTTACTTAATTTGATTCAATTAGATTTGTTGAATGCATGTGAGTTTCATTTGATTCAATTAGCTTTGTTGAATGCATTTGAGTTTTATTTGATTCTATTAGCTATGTTTGACTTCATTTTACTTTCATTTGATTCAATTAACTTAATTTGACTTCATTTCAATTTTTAATTTAATTTAATTAGCTTTGTTTGACTAAATTTGACTTTAATTTGATTCAATTAGCTTTGTAGAATGCATTCGAGTTTCATTTGACTCACTCAACATAGTCGAATACATTTGAGTTTAATTTGGATTCAATTAGCTTTGTTTAACTTCATTCGACTTTAATTTGAATCAATTAGCTTTGTTAATGCATTTGAGTTTCATTTGATTCAATTAGCTTTGTTTAATGCATTTGATTTTCATTTGATTCATTTAGCTACGTTCGACTTTATTTTACTTTCATTTGATCCAATTAGCTTTGTTTGACTTCATTTGACTTGAATTTGATTCAATAAGCTTTGTTTCGACTTTATTTTAATTTAATTTGATTCAATTAGCTTTTGAATGCATTTCGAGTTTCATTTGATTCAATTAGCTTTATAGAATCCATTTGAGTTTCATTTGATTCAATAAGTTTTGTTTGACTTTATTTGGACTTTTAATTTGAATTAATTAGCTTTGTTGAATGCATTTGAGTTTCATTTGATTTAATTAGCTTTGTTTGACTTCATTCGACTTTAATTTGATTCAATTAGCTTTGCCAATGCATTTGAGTTTCATTTGGATTCAATTAGCTTTGTTGAATGCATTTGATTTTCATTTGGATTCATTTAGCTATGTTTGAATTTCATTTGACTTTCATTTGATTCAATTAGCTTTGTTTGACTTTATTTGACTTGAATTTGATTCAATTAACTTTATTGAATGAATTTGAAGTTTCATTTGATTCAATTAGCTTTATTGAATGCATTTGACTTTCATTTGATTCAATAAGTTTTGTATGACTTCATTTGACTTGAATTTTATTCTATTAGCTTTGTTGAATTCATTCGAGTTTCATATGATTCAATTAGCTTTGTCAATGCATTTGAGTTTCATTTGATTCAATTGCTCAATTTCATTTACCTTTTAATTTGATTCAATTAGCTTTGTTGAATGCATTTGAGTTTCATTTGATTCAATTAGCTTTGTTGAATGCATTTGATTTTCATTTGATTCATTTAGCTATGTTTGACTTCATTTGACTTTCATTTGATTCAATTAGCTTTGTTTGACTTTATTTGACTTGAATTTGATTCAATTAACTTTATTGAATGAATTTGTGTTTCATTTGATTCAATTAGCTTTATTGAATGCATTTGACTTTCATTTGATTCAATAAGTTTTGTATGACTTCATTTGACTTGAATTTTATTCTATTAGCTTTGTTGAATTCATTTGAGTTTCATATGATTCAATTAGCTTTGTTGAATGCATTTGGAGTTTCATTTGATTCAATTGTTTGACTTCATTTGCCTTTAATTTGATTCAATTAGCTTGCTTGAATGCATTTGAGTTTCATTTGATTCAATTAGCTTTGTTGAATGCATTTGAGTTTCATTTGATTCAATTAGCATTTTTGAATGCATTTGAGTTTCATTTGATTCAATTAGCTTTGTTCGACTTCATTTGACTTAAATTTTATTCAATTAGCTTTGTCGAACGGATTTGAATTTCATTTGGATTCAATTAGCTTTGTTGAATGCATTTGAGTTTCAATTGATTCAATTAGCTTTGTTGCATGCATTTGAGATTTCATTTGATTCAATTAGCCTTATTTCGACTTCGTTTGAATTTCATTTGATTCAATTAGTTTTGTTCGACTTTATTTGACTTGAACTTTAAATTCAACTCGCTTTGTTGAATGCATTTGAGTTTCATATGATCCAATTAGCTTTGTTCAATGCATTTCGAGTTACATTTGATTCAATTAGCTATGTTCGAATTTCATTTGACTATCATTTGATTCAATTAGCTTTGCTAATGCATTTGACTTTTATTTGATTCAATTAGCTTTGTTGAATGCATTTATGTTCCATTTGATTCAATTAGCTATATTCGACTTCATTTGACTTTAATTTTGTTCAATTAGCTTTGTTAAATGTATTTCGAAGTTTCATTTGATTCAATTAGCTTTACCGAATGCATTCTGAGTTTCATTTGATTCAATAAGTTTTGTTTCGACTTTATTTCGACTTTTAATTTAATTAATTAGCTTTAGTTGAATGCATTTGAGTTTCATTTCGATTTAATTAGCTTTGTTTGACTTCATTTGACTTTAATTAGATTCAATTAGCTTTGTTTGATTGCATTTGAGTTTCATATGATTCAATTAGCAATGTTTGACTTCATTCGACTTTAATTTTATTCAATTAGCTTTGTTAAATGTATTTGAAGTTTCATTTGATTCAATTAGCTTTACTTAATGCATTTGAGTTTCGTTTGATTCAATAAGTTTTATTTGAATTCATTTGACTTTAATTTGAATCATAGCTTTGATAATGCAATTCAGCCTATTCGATTCAATTAACTTTGTTGAATGCATTCGAGTTTCATTTGATTTAATTCGCTTTGTTTGAATTCCTTTGACTTTTAATTTGATTTAATTAGTTTTGTTGAATGCATTTGAGTTTCATTTCGATTCAATTGGCTTTGTTGCATGCATTGAGTTTCATTCGATTCAATTAGCCTTATTTGAATTCGTTTGAATTTCATTTGATTCAATTAATTTTATTTGACATTATTTGACTTGAATTTGATTCAACTAACTTTGTTAAATGCATTTGAGTTTCATATGATTCACTTAGCTTTTATTGAATGCATTTGAGTTCCATTTGATTCAATTAGCTATGTTTCGACTTCATTCGATCTTTCATTTGATTCAATTAGCTTTGTTGAATGTATTTAACTTAATTTGATTCAATTAGCTTTGTAGAATGCATTTGGAGTTCCATTTGATTCAATTAGTTTTGGAATACATTTGGAGTTTCATTTGATTCAATAAGTTTTGTTTGACTTCATTTCACTTTAATTTGAATCAATTAGCTTTGTTGAATGCAATTTGAAATTTCATTTGATTCATTTAGCTATTTTCGACTTTTATTTGAATTCTTTCATTTGATTCAACTAGCTTTGTTTGACTTCATTTGACTTTAATTTAATTCAATTAACTTTGTAGAATGCATTGAAGTTTCAATTTAACTCAATTAGCTTTTTGACATACATTCGAGTTTCATATGATTCAATTAGCTATGTTCAACTTCATTCGACTTTCATTTGATTCAATTAGCTTTGTTTGACTTCATTTTTACTTTAATTTGATTCAATTAGCTTTGTTGAATGCATTTGAGTTTCATTTCAATCAATTAGCTTCAATGTTGAAGTTGCATTTAATTTCATTTCGATTCCATTAGCTTTGTCGAATGCATTTGAGTTTCAATTGATTCAATTAGCTTTGCTTGCATGCATGTGAGCTTTCATTTGATTCAATTTGCCTTATTTGACTTCTTTGAATTTCATTTGATTCAATTAGCTTTTGTTTTCGACTTTTTATATTTCAATTTGATTCAACTAGCTTTATTGAATGCATTTCGAGTTTCATATGATTCAATTAGCTTTGTTGAATGCATTTGAGTTCCATTTGATTCAATTAGCTATGTTTGACTTCATTTGACTTTCATTGGATTCAATTAGCTTTGATTAATGCATTTAACTTTAATTCGATCTCAATTAGCTTTGTAGAATGCATTTGAGTTCCATTCGATTCAATTAGTTTTACCGAATGCATTAGAGTTTCATTTGATTCAATAAGTTTTGCTTGACTTCATTTCACTTTAATTTGAATCAATTAGCTTTGTTAATGCATTTGAATTTCATTTGATTCATTTAGCTATTTTGACTTTATTTCGACTATTCATTTGATTCAACTAGCTTTGTTTCGACTTCACTGACTTTAATTTAATTCAATTAGCTTTTGCAGAATGTATTTGAGTTTCATTTGACTGAATTAGCTTTGTTTAATACATTTGAAGTTTCATTTGATTCAATTAGCTATGTTCGACTTTACTTTATTCGACTCTTTCATTTGATTCAATTAGCTTTGTTCGAATTTCATTTGACTTTTTAATTTGATTTAATTAGCTTTGTTTGACCTTCATTTGACTTTCATTTGATTCAATTAGCTTTGTTGAATGCATTTTGACTATCAGCTTAAGAATCCCAAATTAGTTTTCCAATGCATTGGAGTTTAATTTGATTCTATTAGCTATGCTTGACTTTGGTTTGACTTTCATCACCCGATTCAAGTTTCCTTTGTCGACTTCTTGAATTTTACTATAATAATTTGATTCCATTAGTTTTGTCGAATACATTTGAATTTCATTCTCGACTAAATTCAACTTTTTTGTTTGATTTGCATTTGATTTTCATTCGATTCCTTAAACTTTAGTTTGACTTTGGTTCTTTGCTTTGACTTTATTGACTCTTAATTTTATTCAATTAGCTTTTTAGAATGCATTTGAGTTTCACTCGGACCCAATTAGCTTGCTGAATAAGATTTGAGTTTCATTTGGATTCTATTAGCTATGCTAACTCCCATTTACTATTTCATTTGATTCAATTATTTTTGTTTTAAGAATTTATTTTACTTTAATTTGGATCCACTTAGCTTTGTTGAATGCATTTGAATTTTATTTAAGTCAATTTTTTTGGTTTTATATTAAACGAATTTTAGCCGTTTCGTTGATCTAATTAGCTTTATTCGACTTTGTTTGACTTTTCTTTAATTCAGTTAACTTTGTTCAAACTTACTTCCTAACTTGAATTTGATTCAATTAGCTTGTATGATATTTCATTACTTTGGGACTTCATTTGATTAAATTAGCATTGTTAAATGTATTTGAGTTCCATTTGGATTCACTGAGCTATGCTTTTGAATTCATTTGACTTTCATTTGATCAAATATAGTTTGATTTTAATGCATTTGAAGCTTCATTCTTATCCAATTAGCTTTGTCAATGCATTTGAGCTTCATTTGATTCTATTATATAAGGTTTCATTTTCTTATTTGATTCAATTAGTTTTGTTTGACGCATTTCATATTCTTGAATTTTTAATTTTATTCAATTAGATTTTGTTTAACGTATTTTTGAGTTTATTGTGATTCAATTAGTTTTGTTGAAAGTGACATTTGTAGTTTCACTTGTGCTTCAATTAGCTTTTTTGAATTGCATTTGAGCTTATTTGATTCAATCAGGCTTTTGGAATGCATTTGAGTTTCATTTGGATCCAATTAGCAGGCTTTATCGACTTCATTTGATACAATTAGCTTTATTTGACTTCATTTCCGATTCAATT